>JAQBSW010001987.1:0-115273 GCA_029291075.1 Eudiplozoon nipponicum | reverse complement strand
TTCGCAAAACCTAATACATACTTGCTCGCTACTCTCCCCACCAAAGGAGGAGATATAGCCAAATGTCCAGATCTAGTTCCAACTTCATGACTCTTTCTTATCGGAGTCATATATGCACCGGTCCACTGGTTCAAATGGAAAACTTTTATACAATAGCACATCCTCCGAAACCACAATGATTGCAATGATACAAACTGTAATCTAGAGGCATATATAGTGCAAGAAGTAGGACTAATATGTTTCACAACTTTTCTGTGTACAGCTTCTATCTTACCGGACAAACCATTTTTTAATGGATTCCAAGTAGCGACAGCATATTCGAGTACTGGTCTAATCCATATGATATACATTTGAAGTTTTATATCATTTGATAAGATATTTCGATTTACTAGTGCCCATCTTTTCTTGGCACTGCCTACTATACATTCAATATGTCTCCCAGCAGAAGCTGTACATTAAATAGTTATGCCTAGTTCCTTAATTTCATGCATAAGTTTAATCTCAAACACATCATTAATCACAGCATCATGAAAATACACATAATGAAAGTTTGTTCTGTTACCTATTTTTAAAGCTCTCGTCTTTTTATTGTTAATTCTCAGTCCTAATTTAATCAAATATTTGCTCAAATCATACAAATCTAATGTCACATTATTTTTTGAGAATTCGACATTCTTTGGATCAATTGGGAAGATTATTTTTAAATCATCAGCGAATTTGCAAACTCGACCGTTAAGGATCTTAGTTTCCAAATGTGCAAATACAATTTTAAATAAAATTGGCCCCAAGCTTGATCCCTGTGGAACTCCACTCGTTACTCGTTTCGATTTTGATATCAAATCGTTTACTTGAATACTCATTTGTCGATTATATAGATAGTATTTGAGTAATCTAAAAATATTCGGATCAATGTTTAACAAACTAATCGCATTCAAAATAGCATCAAAAGATATAGTGTCAAAAGCTTTTGAGATATCTATGAATACAATTAAGGCATCTAACTTATTCTCGTCTAATGTAATTACATGTTTCCACATGGAAAGCAGATTAGTAGTTGTCGATCTACCTTTCGTAAAGCCATGTTGACATAAGTCAAAATCAGCCGGAAGCTGACGTTCTAAATGATCAAGTATCAATCGTTCTATTATCTTCAAAAACGAAGGGATAATAGAGATTAATCTATAATCACTAGCGCACGTTGGCTTACTTACTTTTGGCAACGGCTTAGCTACTATCGTTAGTATATCGATTGGTAATTTCCCATTCTTTAAAATTATATTTATAAAGTTGCAGAGTACATTCATAAATTTTAAAGGTAATTGAAGCAAATTATCAATCGAAATACCAAGGTGATCTTTTTGTTTTTTTGATTTGATTTTTAACATCAATTTTATCAATTCATCACTGTCAATAACAAGTCCTGGTTCCTGGTCTCCCAAAGAATCAGATGGTTCTATAAAATCTCTTCCATTCTGTGGATTGCATATCAAATTGCCAAATACTTCCTCCAATTCACAGAGAAATCCATACTCAGTTTTATCCACAGGTAGAATAAGCTTTAACTTTTCCTTGTATTTACTGTAATCTGTGAGGAGTTTGAATCCTAATCTAGGATTACTCTTCATTTTGGCCAAAATAATTCGTTCTGATCTTTGACGGATTATTAGCAGTGATGAATTAATTTCCTTATCAATGGAATCTAATCTCATTTGTTTAATACTATTAATAAGACTACACTTTATTATATTATCTCGTTTAATTCTTAGTTTACACAGTTTCCTATTAATTCGTTTCGGTATAATGTCCGTAAACGTAGCTGCCTGAAATAAAATAGATAATAACGATGAAACAGAAGAAACAAATTCATCAGTATTCAAGAAATAAAAACTCTCATAATCAATCAGTATACTTAATTCTCTAAAAAAATTCCAGTTGATTCTGGAACAGTGCACGTGTGCATTTTCAAAACTTAGTTTCTGTGTTATGCCACTCAAGATGTTCCATTTTAAAATTATTTGTTTGTGATCCAATTCTTTGAAATAATTGACAACATCATAACTGTGCGATTTTACCATTTCAATTTCTAAGTATACATGATCTAAGCATTGCGAACCTCTAGTTGATTCCTTTATAATCTGCTTGAGATCATGGTTAGAAAAAAAATTGGTTATTTCACAGTCCTGTAACTTATTAAAGTCACCTACCACTACATTATAGCCATGGTGGTCAAAGATAGATTGAAGAGAATTGGTAAATGTTTGATCATCAAATAAAGTAGCATACGGCGGTCTGTAAACCGCTGTTAAGATCAGATTATCAAATTGTATAGATAGGAAATCAATGATAGCATTATCATCACTAATATGTAAAATTTTCGCCTTAAATACCGATTTACTATAAATGAGTACTCCTCCACCTCTTTTATCCAGCGATCTGTCCTTTCTGAATAAAGAATATTGAGGAATATCAAATTCATGACTTTTAATATCCTTATTAAGCCAAGTTTCAGATAATATTATAAAATCAAAGTCGTTACTTAATATAAAATTAGACAGCAAAAAGTTCTTATTCTTAACACTGCGAAAGTTAGCATAAAATAAATTAAATGTAGAAATCGACTTATCTAAACAAGTGTCGACTATTACTGATTCAACCTTATTGGCTTCTTTACTATTCGTTTTCCGGGCCTCGAAGCCATACTTCCTCTCCCCCCGCTGTCCACGACATTTACTAACGATACTTCGTTTTTTGATTTCGTATCTTCTCTTGTTAAATTTCTTGTAATGTCGTAGTCAGAAGTAGGTGGACTCCGCTCCTGGTTGTTCTTTAGCTTTTTTGCTTTTGCCAACTTTCGTTGGAGAAATGTTTTATCACGACCAATATGTATGCTATTAAAACTCGGACTCTCACCTTTCCTTTTATTGATGGCCTCAATCTGTATATTTGTTGGCCTCTTTGTTAACTTTATTACCACCGGTCTAGGACGATTGGATCTTTTTCCAACTCTAAAACATTTAGCAATATCAGCATGCGTCTCATCCTTTATGAGGATATTTAATTTCTCGACATCATTCACATCAGCATTCTCATCAAGATTAAATAAAATTAGCTGTTCTTGTTTACTAATCCGCGCTGATACTTCATTCGCTAATATGTTTATTATCTCTTCGCCTGTTATTTTATTCTTGATTGATGAGTCATTTTCCACTGTTATTTCAGCCAACTCAACCCATGGCTGAACATCAGTCTTTAAATTATCTAATTTCGTATTTAACACATCAGTCAATTGAACAATTTGCGCGCTTAAAGATTCATTTTTCTTTTCTGCTAATTCCAATTTTGCCGTATACACTTCAACGTCTGTTTCCAGTTTTGACACTTTATTCATGACACGATTATTCTCATCCTTCAGCTCCTTCACTGAGTTCTGAAGTTCTGAAACGATTTTCTCAAGATGCGACAAAATTAGAGCCATTTCAAACCGCGCGCGCCGTGGGACAAGAAATTAGCTTTCTTAGGTAACAAATTTTAAACATTATCTTTGAAATAATTTATAATTAATGCCTTATACGTTTCTGAGTCAATTCTTGCATCACAGATTCCATTATTATCTGTAGATAATCATTCATTTAAAATATTTATGTTAAACGCTTAACTATTCAAATCACGTTCGCCAGTTTGAGATGAACAAGTACAGATTTTACCTAACCAGTCACAATACATTTAAAAACTACTGTCAGGTACATGCAACGAAGCGATTCCAACTTCCATGACCATCTTGAATCCTTTACATTTCCAGCATTAAAACTCAACGTTTAAGTATTCCATGATCATCATCAAAGCACAACAGCAAACTGATTAACGAAAATCAAACCACAAGACATATATAGGGAAATCCATCTGGATATTTGGCTTTAGCCTCTAATAGTCTCGTATACATTGTGCGTATATTTTCTATGTAGCCAGGAACTGGATGACATTTTCAAGTCGCAAGTTTAAATTAAAACATTAATATCTTAGAATACGCAATCAATAACTTTTTACTTGTATAATTTGCATACATGTAGTATAAGCTTAAACGGATTCGTATTAGTGACGGCATAGAAATTTTGCACCCGAACGATCCAGTCAAGTACAATACATGCGACTCTAATAGAAGTGAAAACCTTATACCTAACTTGTTTTCCGTGTATAATCATTGCAGTTCCATTCTCGTAATTTGGTTTGATGTCGTGCTCTGAGGATGACCGTAGAAGGTAAAAACGAATCAGTACTTAGATTGACAGTAGTTTTGCTTTGTTGTTCAACTGATTAGCTACAACGAGATTTATGGCATGCTTGCAAACGATATTTTTACAATTGTTATCACCATTGCTTAAATTTTAACTCATCTTTTCCATATTTATATTAGGAAATACTTAAATTCCATACTTGTATGGACTTAAGAATCCTAATCGTCTTGCAATGTGAGTGATTAGCATTGAAATCCAGGAGTTTTTCGGAGTATTTATCAATTTTGTAAATATCCCCTTCAAAAATATCACCATTTCTTATCAACTTGAAATCCAAAAAATGAAGAATACCATTTAACTTTCTTTTTAACGTAAAATTCAAATAATTTGTTAGACATTCTTGTTTAAACAAGTTATTGATTCATCATCATTTTACACAATATATATTATATTTTATTCGAAAAATTTAACCATCAGAGCCAATTGCAGAAATATTTTAGTAGCTGAACTTTCGGGTCTATGAAAAATCGATTATAGAAAGCATCTTTTGAGATAGAATGCCAAGCAAATGATTTCCGAGTGTTACAAAGACCGAACGAATAAAATCACGCATTCCACATATTCGAAGCCGTAAGATTTAAAATCACTCACGCTATATCCAGGTATTAATAGAATCGACTTCGTTAACCTAACTGGAGTTAATGTTTCTGTCTCATTCGAACCATTAATAATAGAATTAAATTAAACAATAATTGATTGCACGGGTGGTGGCAACATTCTTTAAATCAAGTTTGCCTGCTTCAAGAAAACACCATTCCCATTGTATTTAACCAGTCGTCGAACGACATAGCAAACTACGCCGGTCGCAACGCACTGACACGTTTCGACCTTCCATGATCATCATTCTATATATATATATATATATATATATATATATATATATATATATATATATATATATATATATATAATGTCCATGTCTTTAATATTACACAGTGTGTTACTAATTAGGAAGAAAAAACATATTAATAAAAATGTAGATAAAGGCCATTAATTTCGAGAATACTAATCATCGCTATAAAATCATACATTTATATATATATATTCTGGGTTTTCAATTTATTAGGCGAGTTGTAACAAATCTGACACGCTTTTACGATCAACTTCACTGGGGAAAATAGCACTTGTATATGTAACAGTGAACAATGCGCACAAATGGTTAATTCTCAAGCCATCAAAACAATAATGATTATATCTCAGACAGCACTTTGCAATACTGCGAGAATGACCTTTACATGCAAACATGCACGCATACAAACACAAAAGCATACACACTTACCAACCAGCCAAAACAAGAAACAGAAGTAAACGCGAGTCAGATTTGTTACAATAAGCATAATAAATTGACAGCCCAGAATATATATAAATGTATGATTGTATAGTGATGATTAGTATTCACAAAATAAATGGCCTTTATCCACTTTGTTATTATTGTGTTTTTTCTTCCTAATTTGATATATATATATATATATATATATATATATATATATATATATGCTGGTTTGATTCTTGCTAGTCAGTTTGCCGTCGTACTCATGATGATCATGGAAGGTCGAAACACGTCAGTGCTAGTAAACCGGCGGTAGTTTTGTTATGTTGTTCGACGACTGGTTAAATACAATAGGATTGGTGTTTACTTCAAGCTCGCAAACTTGATTTAATGAATAGATTTAAATGGTTATCTTTCATCATAACCCCTTTGAAACATTTCTTCTAACAAAACCGTTAGTGGTTATCTTTACTTTTTCTACCCATAAATATGTTTTGAAAACAAATATTACTGAAAGAGGCGCATATATTTACACCAAAATGTTTAAATTAACATAACATTTAAATAGAATAAAACATACGTTAAACCGCTACTTACTACCTGCTGTATAATTTTATGACAGAAAGAAGACACAAGGAACTTAAGGTTGCCTTAGCATTCTTGTTAATAATGGTAATTTGGTCGATCCATTACTCTTAGTACTTCCTGCCAATCCATCTGATATATGCCGATCCATTCGTACCTTGCGTCACAATTCTTGTATGATATTGACTTATGTCTGCCTAGAGAGCTTATAAGCTTACAGCCTTCAGAGGATAACGCAGAATTTGAAGCTCATTTTCTTTGAAATTTATCATTTATAACCGAAGCATCATAGACACATTAAATATCCAGTATTAGTCCATCAGCAACTCCGTAGCTGCAGGAATGTTCTTTTTCGTAACGATGATGCACCACAGTTATAAACAAGCATTGCTTTCTGAATCAAGTTTAACTTCGGTATCTTACACTTTTATTTGATTTACAATGTGTGACACCTATTTAAGTCAGCATAGATAGTTTCCAACGACTTATTAAACCACATAATTATTAGAGTGCATAGCTCTTTACTTGCGTCTTAGATCATTCAAACCATCTGTCTTAATCAAAAAAAATTGGTCTGTGTAAAATATAGCCAATCAATATTTTGGCTGTAACAATGATGTAGCGATTGTGTATAATTATTTGGCATTATACTATTTCAGCAGCAAAATTTATGTATAGTTGTAAACTTGGCGATTATTTAATTTTTCTTAAATAAATAATTTATTTATACATTATATGCATGATTCGCGTATCGGTGAACATTTCCTTTATGTAGAATAACCTGTCACTTAGAGCGAACACCTTTTATAGTAAAAATAAGTATCTAATAGCATCATAGTATTGTAGAGACAAAATTCCTATATACAATTAATTCGCCAGTTACCAATATTGATAGTATCTCTTTTCTCACTAATGCCAAGGACCACAACGAGGAGAATATACTCGATGAAATGGTCTTAATGTATTTGCTTTCGTTAAAAAAAATCAAATTTGCACGGGAAATACCAACTTAAAACTAGAATTGCCTATAGTATACATGCATTTGCATAAGAATTAATTGACTTCTTTATTTTAATAGTATGGGAATTTATCATTAATTCGTGTTTTATTTTTTAATGTTTATCTGATTCAATAGCCTTTCTTGATGTATATATTTTCCTTTGTTATCTTGTATTTGATTGATTATATGTATTTTAAAACAAAATGCATAATTCAAATACTAATTATAATTCAAATCTAGCAATTTGACGGTGAGGTTCTCGCATGCTGCATACGGTATGTCCGATAACTAAATATACTACTTTGTGTGGCAATATATAGTGATCACTTTGCGTCAAATCATAGATTAGTCAGCGAAGGATTACGCTCCAGCATTGAATCAGCTCCGTACAATACACTGTGTTCTTGTTATTCTATTTGCTGAGCATCATCAACTAGTTGTTTAAATTGGTTCAAACACTCCCTACAAGAAGAATTTAACCTACTGGAGTGAATGATTTATTTAAACGAACTTATACACTATACAATTCTTAGTTTGTACTGACAATTTTATGCATTGAATGGATCAGGTGTTTATATCAAGTACAACCCAACGATGTTCAATTTTGACAAATATGGTGCTCTTTAAGGTCAAATAATCTAACTCTGTTTTTACACAATATTTCTCTTAACTGTGATTTTAGAAACAATCTCTGTTAGTTTCAAGCAGTTTTAATTGAGATTTCTTGAACTGCAATTTTAATTGTAATTAATAGGGTTTTGTTTATTAAAGATACACACCTTCGCGCAATACGCAGGGAAAATGCGGTGGATTATAGTGCATATGTGGTTCGATAGCTTTCTTTGCATTCAGATATGATTTCACGCATCAGGACATCAGATGTTCCTCAATCACATTCACAAATTCTATAGTTAAATGGATTATTATAATTAAATAAGTTAAAACCATAGCAAACAGTGGATTAATTATTTGTGAAGTTTTTTCATTGAAGTTTTTACACGATTTTATTCTATCCAGCATCAGTGACAATATTTACCAGTGACTTTATTTATATCATCATATATTTTCAATCGGTTACATGTATTCATCACAATTCAGACGTGTGTGAATGGTTTATTACTTGTGTTGACAGTATATCGTGTTTCTGCCGTCTAGAGCACGGACAGTTTTGTTTAACTGAGAATTGATAATTACTTGTGTGTAAGACATTCAATTTTGTTAACAGTATTTCGTTCTGTTGCCGTCTAGAGCACAGTCAATTTGGACTAACTATGAATTTTCCATGCAACATTGTGTACAATACATATTTGATCATTCGAATTAGCCTTCTCACATCACCCATCGGGAAAAGGCCGGGGATTGATCATAAGCACGGATCTCAACAGCAGCTACCAGTTCTATGTAGGTAGGTAGCAACCCCGCTAAAATATCCCTTCATAAATGGTGCCCCGTTTCGTCGAACTCACAGCCAGCAAAGAATTAATCAGCATCTAGATTTTGAGAACTTCAAGCACTTTGGATGAATGCCACGAAGGAAAGTAAATTCTAAGACACATATCACAGAAAAACACCCTCTCGAGATCACAATGCTCGAAGACAGCCGCACGATGACGGGTGAGGACGATGTTACACTGCCATCTGTTCTCGACAACACTCACACACATAAGATGACGTCCAGTTCAGGAAATGCAGGAAGCCCGGTGGTGAGCCCAGCAACAGGCCGCACCAACACATGGACACAGTACAAAATATGCCAATTCGATCCAGACTACCTTGACGAGTGGGTCAACGATGTTACTTTATTGGCCAAGGTGTCCAATATAACAGACGAGGGCTCAATATTTTTAAGGGCTTGGGAGACGATCCCAATGTCTTTCAGACGCGGACTCAAAGATATTCTGCATCAATACACTGAGGGCACATGTGCGCAGCCATGGCAGAGCCTGCAACGCGTCGTCAAGCAGCGCTTGACACCAGATCGAGAAGACAGGCTTACAGAATTGATGAGCCAGATGTCCCTAAGTAGCCGCACGCCTTCTGAGCTATTTAGGGAGATGGAACAGAAAGCCTTAGAATCCAACCTGCCCAAGGAAATCTTAATGAGACTATCCATACAGAAGCTCCCTCCGGCACTCCAAGAGATGGCCCTTTCCTGCGCAAATCCATCAAAGTGCAAGACGAAGTTCTGCCAGCACGTCTAGACAAGTGGTGGAAGAAACATCACTACAGCTCACCTGCCCCAGAGAAAGGTTACATCACCACACGACTGTCCAAAGCACAATCTACCGCATCATCAGCCGGAACAAATGTAACGAATGAACGCCTCATCAGCCTGCTCGAGAACCTCACCGTCAGACCTAATTCAGCCTCAGTCGATGCCGTCCATAATAGACGCGTCCAGAGCAGGCGTGACCAGTGTCGACCACCGTCCCGGAATAGCGCCAGGAGGTCGATGCCGATAGGCCGAACCACAGTTCCACAGTTACCGGCGGAGTGGTGTCCGAATCACCGCAGCTATGGCCACTCCACACGCTATTGCCTCAGAAACGGCTGCACATTACCGCGCACAGACGCGACGTTTAAGTGGGCACGGTCACCCTCAACAACTCAGGAGGATCCGCCCTTGGAAGTTTCCGAAAACTGCTGGGGTCAGCCTCCTCTGCGGCAGTAGAGGCGAAGCACCCAAAAATCGTTGGCCGCTCCACGTCTGATGGCTCGAAGCACGTTGCTTTCGCGGTAGAGCGCAATCAAACTATTGTATTTACAGCGACGGATCCAGTCAAGTCCTGCTTCAAACGCCCAAATGCCAGCAACCAGTCCCATCGTCAGTTGCCATTATCGACATACTTTCTCATCCGTGATGCAACCTCCAGAGAATAAGTTCTCATAGACACTGGATCAGATGTAAGCTTACTACGCCACAATTATTTCGAACCTACCCACCCAGTCGACACCAACAATCTTACCTGCTCCAATGGCTCCACTATAGCGACATTTGGGGTACGAGTACACACAATCTCGTTCTCCAACTCAAAAAAATGTTTCATTTATCCTATCATCATTGCCAATACGACAAGAAACATCATTGGATGTGACTTTCTGGAACACTTCGACCTTACCATTTGTCCAAGAACACGAAAGATACGCACTGCAGACAATCAGTTGCTTTCATCAGCGCTAAAATATACAACTCGCGCCAAAGCATTCTCATCCATACAGCTAATTCCTCCAGTTCCTCATGTACCACAAATGAACGATGTTTTGAAACGTCATGAAAAAATTTTCAAACCTATCTCCTTCATGCCCGATCTCAAGAGGAAGCGTGCCAGCATAGCCCATCGTATCATCTTATCGAAACCACTCCCTCATCCTCCACGAGCACATCTATTGGCACCACACAAACATAAGGCCGCCGAGCAAGAATTCGCCATGCTACGTCAACAAGGCATCTGTACACGATCCAGATAACCTTTTGCGTCGCCTGTGGTAGTAGTACCAAAGAGTGAACCAGCAACATTCAGGGTGTGCGGGGATTATCGTATTCTCAGTTCTTGCAAACAGTCTGATTCGTACATCCTGCCAAATCCAGCTGATCTAGCCAGATCTGCTATTGGTCATGCTGTGTATTCAAAACTTGACCTAGTGAAAGCCTTCTATCAAGTACCGATGGACAAAGACTCCGTATCATATACTGCACTCAGATTCACTGGAAGTGGCACTCACGAATATCACTATATGCCTTTCGGTCTCAAGAATGCCTCGCAAACCTTCCACTGCGTAATGGACGAAATACTAGATGGTCTACCATTTGTAATCCCATATTTAGACGACATCCTGGTATTCTCCAACTCAATGTTCGAACATATATAGCAGATTGATATTCTACTCACACGTCTAGAAGACTATGGCCTCCGACTGCATGGCAACAAATTTCTCTTTGCACAAAAATCAATTGAATTCCTCGGTCATCAAATTTCTGAAAAAGGCATGACACCTATACCTGCTAAGTTTCGTGTTATTCAAGATCTACAGCCTCCAACCACCGTTCGAGCATTACGAAGATTCTTGGGCAAGATGAACTACTATTCTCGATTCGTACCCTGCCTTTCCAAGATTCTGGCACCTCTTCACAAATATCTCGTGCCAGAAAGCAGTTTTGTCAAGAAATCACAACTGATTCCGCTCAACGTGGACGACATGCAGGCTTACGAGGATGTCAAAAGGGCGTTATGCAAAGCGACCATGCTACATTCTCCAGATTGGTCTCAACTATTTGAATTGATCACTCACGCATCCGACTTTGCCATAGGCGCAGTACTTTAGCAGTCCATCAATAGTATACACCAACCTATCGCCTTCTACTCGCAAAAACTACAACCACGCGAGATGCGATATGATACATTAGGGAAAGAATTACTTGTAATCTACCGGTCGATCCTACACTTCCACACCTATCTGGATGGCCGACAGTTCAAGATCTACACAGACCATCTTCCTCTTCTCCCGATGCTCAGCGGAAAGAAAGAGTATTTATATTCACGACGTGTCAACTCACAACTTACACGAATACACGTGTATGAATATGTAGTCACTCATGTCAAAGGGTCAGAAAACGTGGTCGCAGACAACCTAAGCCGTCCTGCAGAACTCTGTGCCTCTATCCTGTGTCCTTCACCTATAAGCACTCAGGAATTTCCAGCAGCTCAGCAAGATGATCCATCACTTCGGACATTTGATGCCAATCGCCTGAAAACATTTGATTATGATGGAACTCTGTTGCAGTGTGAAATAACTTGCGTGGGCCCACAGCCGTTTTTACCTGAAAAACTCCGCAAAAGATTTTCGAGGTTTATTCTTCAATGAGCCATATATCTGGCGAAGCCTCAGTGGAAATTCTATCCAGAACGTATTTTTGGCCTGGCATGCGGCGAGATGTCAAGAAAGGGTCAAAACAATATCTAAAATGTTAGAAGTGCAAAGTGACGAGAAACACCAAAACGGCGCTACAAGTCATCCAAGTGCCCAAAGTCCGGATCACGTACATACATGTTGATCTGGTAACCTTACCGATATCTACTGCCAATACAGGATCGCACCACTCGATGGTATGAGGCCATACCATTGCGAGACATGAAACAAGACACTGTCAGTTATGCTTTAGAGCTCAATTGGTTCGCTCGGTTTGGTGCTCCAGCTGAAGTGACAACCGATCGTGGCGCATAGTTCCTCGGCGAAGAGTTCGCAGCCGATGTTGATCCAAATGACACCCTGTTCCACGATGTTGTCCTATCAGGCGGCGAAGAAACGATGATTCCACCTCCAGACAGGTTTGCTGACCACGGAATGACGCCCGACATCTCACCAAATACCGAGCCAACTGACGCCGTCACGCCGCTTCGAGAGATAGAGGAACCAGAATCAGTGTCGACATAGCCAACATCAGTGGTTACTGGTTACGGCAGAGCCATAACACCTCCTGTAAGGTTAGCCCCCTTCATTGTGTACAAATTTTCATTGTCGGTGGGGTGTATGTAACACGCGGCTCCGCGTTACAACCCAACAATGTTCAATTTTGTCAAATATAATGCCCTTTAAGGTCAAATAATCTAAATCTGTTGTTACACAATATTTTGCTTAACTGTGATTTTAGAAACAATATCTGTTAGTTTCAAACAGTATTAATTGAGATTTCTTGAACTGTAATTTTAATTGTAATTAATAGGGTTTTGTTTAATAAATAGAGACACCCGCGCGCAATACGCAGGTAACATGCTGTGGATTTATTTGTCTCTGTGTTCAAACATTGGATTTACTTAGTTTACGTGCCTTAAACATTTTTTATACGATTGATAACAGTTCAGTTATGATTCCACCAATCAAGACATCAGATGTTTCTCAATCTTTTATCCGAAACTCTATAGTTCAATGGATTTTTGTATTTTATCATTCAAAACCTAGCAAACAGTGTAATTATTATTTGTGGTACTTTTTATGACGGTTTTTACACGATTTCTATCCATCAATTATCAGTGACAATATTTATTTTGTTTCTTCTCATAAATTATCAGTGACTTTAAACTAAATTTCTAATCAGTCTGTATTTATACCATCGTACTTTTCCAATTATTTACATGTATTCATCACGATTCAGACGTTCGTGTTCCTGATAATCACTTTTGTATAAGACATTCAATTGTGTTGACAATATATCATTTTGTTGCAGTCTAGAGCACGGTCCATTTTGTTTAACTAGGAATTGATTCATACTTAGCTACACCACTTGCAATAAACGTCTGAAAATGGATGAGTTTTCTTACTTTACCCTTCGGAAGATGTCAGGGACTGATCAAGGAACGGGTGGGGATAACGACCAACATAAAAATGTAGGAAATCATTAATAAATAGACAGCTGCCCCGCAAATGCTATCACTATAACAACAAAACATCGTACAATATAAATATATATATATATATATATATATATATATATATATCCAATAGAAACTGTTGTGACAGGATGTGATTTTGAACTTTGAATAAGTCAGACTAGCTGTTTTATTATTACCATGTTAAAGTTTATAAACATATATGACCTCAGTGGTTAAGTTTTGGGGACATTTAATAAAAATGAAACATAGTAAAACCAAGTCAAGGAAAGTGAAACTATTTTGATAAAATTAAAATCTTTGTTAAGATATGAATTAAAAAAATGGAAAAAAATTTAAGAAAGTTTCCTATAGAAATAAAGAACATTGTAATAAATGAAGATAATAAAGATGAAAGTCCAGTAATATGTAGTATAATCAATAAGAACACTAAATGAATAAATGCATTAAGACGGATTAGCATTTGAAGGTTTGTACTATAAGTAACTGATTAAACAGAAGTAAATGTATTCGCCTACCAATGAAATAATTGTTATCCAATATTCTTTGGCTTTTTATTGAGGCTTTCGTATTTTTCTACAATTTATCATTGCTCTGTTCAAAATTGTACAGAGCGATGTTTCCCGCTTTGTTTTATTCATAATATCATCTTTTAATTTAACATCAGAGGATTCATGTTAATGTCGATTTCTCAACATTGCATACTGCTACGCGTTGTGTTTTATGTGTTTAGTCTACACTGAATGACGGGCAATAGAATATTTTGTAACATATCCATACTTATAGCCGGAACCGTGCTATCATCTTGTAATCCTGATTGTAAGCATAATACAAAAACAAATGCAATGCAATTAAACGAACATTGGTTGCGCGGGTGGTGATAAAAATTATTATAATCAAGGTTGCAGTCTTGATATAAACACCTGAACCATTAATTACTTACATATGTCAGTATAAACTAAGAACTGTATAGTGTAGAAAAGGCAATTCGTCCAGTAGACTGGTTTCGTCCTTATTGGGAACTCATCATGTACTGGCCAGAATTTGTCGCGGACAGCACTCGAACCTGGGCACGTCTGCTTCGGAATCTGGTGCTCTATATATTAAGCCATCCTGCCGCACACTACACTGCGCAAAATTTTCAGATATATACTAACTACTGTAACTTGGTTAGTCTATTTTTCTTTTGGTGGAGCTCAGATGGCATTTATTTAGACCCAAAGTTCTAACTAACCATACCCAATCTGTCATTAATGAACAGACACCACACTACAAAGGGAAGTGGTATTGAAATGCACATTTATATAATTAAACGAACATTGGTTGCGCGGGTGGTGATAACAATTATTATAATCAAGGTTGCGGTCTTGATATAAACACCTGACCCATTAATTACTAACATATGTCAGTATAAACTAAGAATTGTATAGTGTAGAAAAGGCAATTCATTCAGTAGACCAGTTTTGTCCTTATTGGGAACTCATCATGTACTGGCCAGAATTTGTCGCGGACAGGACTCGAACCTGGGCACGTCTGCTTCGGAATCTGGTGCTCTATATACTGAGCCATCCTGCCGCGCACTACACTGCGCAAAATTTTCAGATATATACCAACAACTGTAACTTGGTTAGTCTATTTTTACTTTTTGGTGGAGCTCATATGGCATCTATTTAGACCCAAAGTTCCAACTAACCATACCCAATCTGTCATTACTGAACAGACATCACACTATCAAGACCGCAACCTTGATTAAAATAATTGTTATCACCACCCGCGCAACCAATGTTCGTTTAATTATATAAATGTCCATTTCAATACCACTTCTCCATGTAGTGTGTTGTCTGTTCAGTAATGACAGATTGGGGATGGTTAGTTGGAACTTTGGGTCTAAATGGATGCCATATGAGCTCTATCTAAAGAAAAAATAGACTAACCAAGTTACATTAGTTATTATATAACTGAAAATTGTGTGCAGTGTAGTGTGCGGTAGGATGGCTCAGTGGTTGGAGCACCAGATTCCGAAGCAGACTTTCCCAGGTTAAGGCCTGTTCGCGGCAAATTCTGTTTAAAGTGCGGCAGGATGGCTCAGTGGTTAGAGCACCAGATACCGAAGGAGATGTGCCCAGGTTTGAGTCCTGTCCGCGGCAAATTCTGGCCAGTACATAATGAGTTCCCAATAAGGACGAAACCGATCTACTGGATGAATTGCCTTTTCTACACTATACAATTCTTAGTTTATACTGACATATGTAAGGAATTAATGGGTCAGGTGTTTATATCAAGACTGCAACCTTGATTATAATAATAATAAATGATATGCAATTCCTTAAGTGGAAATTTATACATTCCAGTTTCATCGAAGTGTTCCAAAGTTTTCTTTATGTTTGTAAGTTTACAACAAAGAGTAAGGAACTGTCTTAAAGTGGATCGAATTTTTTGGACCAATGCTATTGTATTTTTTTGCTTAGTTTAATTCCAGTAATACTATGACCCCGCAATCTTTGTTCGCCCTGTAAGATTTCACATTTCTTACCTTAAGTTGAAATTTAATCACAACATCCTTTATTGATTATTCATTTATGCCTTTTATTTGGTAATTTGATATGTAATCCAGAGAATGAAAGCAATATCATGGATCTAATTGATCCTTCGGGTAACCAGGAACCAGGACTTTTTATGGACAGTGATGCATTGATAATATTAATGTTAAAAGTAAAATAAAATAGATCACCTGGGTATATCGATTGATAACCTACTTAAATTACCTTTAACTTATATGAATGCGCTCTGCAATTTTATAAACAGAATTTTGAAGGATGGGTATATACAAATTGATATCCTAACGATAGCTTAACTTAATAATTGATTCCAGTTAACAGAAATTGTATTGGAATATCTAGATGTTATGTTTAGAGACTAAAGCCACTTGTCTAATTTGGAAGCTGGTAAGAATAAACTTAACGCTTCAAAAGTATTCGAAAGTCTAGGGATAAAAATAGTATAACGAGTAAAGAAGGAATCAGTCGCCCTTCCAATCAGAGTTCTCGCATAGGTATTTTTAGGAAGTGCATTAGAACCGCCTCCTTAAACTTGTGCTGGGGTAGGAGTTTAATTTCCGTAAGTAGTGCGTTAAATACACTTGTGGCTATAGAAATGAGATAGATTTTGTTAAATATAATGGGAGTATGGTTTGGATTAAATTGAAGCGTTGCTATTGCGCGTAGCTTAGGGGTGGCTTTTGTGAGCAAAATTTGACAGTGACGGGCAAATTGAGATCTTATCAATGAAAGAGATAACACATAAGTGTCGGGTAAACCATAACGGAGAAAGATCTGCCAGGAGCATGCGCTCTTGATAGTTCTGACTGATGGGAAATACACTTTTAGATATCTAGGAGCAATTTGTTCGGTAGCTTAAGAAGAGTCTAAATTTAGTAGAGAATATAGTTTGCTAGCATAGGAGATGTGAGATAGGACATAGGCATTAAATAATGCGAGTTGCAGGTTAGGCTTAAGACGTAGTCTATTGCCAAAATGATATTAAATCAAACGTCTTAGAGATATCTAGGATAAATTAAGTGCATTCGTGACCTTCAGAATTAGAACAGTAGCAATTAATAAGGACACGGACTAAGTTGGTGGAAGAAGAGCGTCCATTTATGAAGTCATGTTTATCATCAAGGAGGCAGAATTTAGCTCAAGGCTTATTGAAAAGGAAGATTAAGTTATACATAATCCTGTCGAAGATTTTAATGAAATAAGAAACAATAGTTATTGGGCGGAATTCTTTGAATGACGAGATCGACGATGTGCCATTTTGGAGATAGGGGAGATCGTCGAGTTGACCCACCCCGGGAGAAGATAGGTATTTGCGAGAAATTTGTTGATAACGTCAGCAACGAGAGAGAAGTTGCTATAACGTAGAATAGCAATCATGCTGACAGAGACATCGTATTGATCAAATTGATATTTCGATTTAATGTCTTTGATTGTTTGAACGATTATGGCTGGCGAAATGTTGAGCCAACTCAGACTCTCAGCGTCACCGATATCGAGCATCTCAGCATTTGGAGTGGAAATGGAGTAAAAAAGATATGATTTAGATAGTCTTCGGCAAAGCTGGAATCGTCCAAACTAGAGAAGTTTATTTTTGTTATTGTGGATTGGTGAAAAAGTTGGTTTTTGATGATTGCCAATATTTTACTGGAGATGGGATCTGTACGGATGCATCTTTTAATGCCGAGTGCTTCCTTGTTAAGTTTATAATGAGCTCATCTATACTTCAGAGTAGGAGAGCGCAAACTAGTGAAGAGGTGTGTAATCTAGAATTGCTTTAAATATGATGCTCAACTTGTTCGTCGTGCGTAGGTGCTGAATAGAAATGGAAGAAGTAAAGAAGAAGGATATGACGTAATTGACACCGGAAATGGACAATGAGAGGTTGCCTCGGAGAATGAAATCTCTCCAATTAACGGCATCACAGAGTCGTTTAAAATCTTCCCAATCAGTGAATCGCCTGAATGTTTGAATGTTCTCTCTTGGGATGAATGATAAAAAAGTAATAGGAAAGGATACCAGGCAATGGTCGAGATAAGGAAAGATCTCCCGACTGCGAACATTGGTCACTTAATTATTGGAGCGGACGCAGTCGAGTTGGTTGTTTCATCGGGTAGGATAGTGCACAAATTGATTCAGTAAATTGCACGCAGAAAGTCGAAACAGTGAATGATTTTCTGATGTTAAACTGTGACAGTTAGCCAGAGGAAGTTGGAAGTCATCCACAAAGTGAGAAAAAATCAAAAATAAGTTGGGCCCCACGAGTGTCGTCGATTATTGAGGGATTTGAGGGTATGTAACAGATAAGTTTTGATCTAGGATGAGTAAATTAAATGAAAAGAATTCGAAACCTAGTAAGTTAGATGTAGGCAAACTTTTAGGCATGAAATTGTATCGAACATATTCAGCCAGACCTCCCTATTTCGCTGTATGAGCTAGTAAGGAAAGTTGCCCTTCAAATCGTGAGATGCTTAGCATGATGGGTCCGAAGGAAGGAGCATCAC
The DNA here is from genome assembly GCA_029291075.1 of Eudiplozoon nipponicum. Taxonomy (NCBI): domain Eukaryota; kingdom Metazoa; phylum Platyhelminthes; class Monogenea; order Mazocraeidea; family Diplozoidae; genus Eudiplozoon; species Eudiplozoon nipponicum. The sequence goes on along the minus strand of JAQBSW010001987.1, from coordinate 96,681 downwards.
CGTTGATGCTTTTGTAAAATGATCGAAGTTTTTTTAGAATGCTCCAGCCAGAGTAAGCGTATCTAGTTTCAGAAAAGAATGCAATGACTGTCGAGGGGTTCTGTCCTTGTTCTACTGTCCTCTGTATAAAAGTGTAATTTCGTTTTAATGTGACTTTGACTTTCAATATTTAGGTTAATCTAGATTTTAGCTGATCAAAAACCTCGTTGAACAGTCTTTTGTGAGAAGAAAGCACAAAATGCAAGACATTTACGGTAAAAGATATCTTTGAGATGATTAAATTATGTTTCCAAATTGAGTGATCAGATCCGAGGTAGGATAATCTTTTGAGAGTGGAGAGTGCGGAGACCAGAGGAGAAGGTTGCGTTTGCTGTGATGGCGCAAAGCAACCTCCCGTGCAACGCCATTAAGAAAGTCATCGGCCTGACGCAGCAGACGAGCCTGCAATGTGGAGATAGAGAGGTTCCCAGAAATGGATCCGAGCAATCATATGACATCTGCCACATTTTGCTTGAATTCAGCGAGATAGGATAGTAATTTCTGAGTTAAGAAATGAATGGTGGAAGCTCTCGGCAAAATCTGGTTCACGATGGAATGTGATAGAGAAACAGATATAATAGAGAATCAGGCGAGAAAAATGTTATACATTTATAGAAAAATCTGATGAGATCCGGCTGTTGCGCTTTGCCAGCAAAATACATCGCATTGCTTAAATATGTCCATTAAGTCTCGTATAAATAAGTTAGCCTCAGTAATTTTGTTATAGGTTTTATCAACACCTTAACATCCTAAATTAATATCACTGCGCACTCTATATCAAATTTTGCTACATTCATTATAATAAAGACGAAAACTATCTTTTTAATGAATCACTTTATACAATAATTAATGTAATAACTAATAATATATTTTACATTGGTGCTCTCTGACCTGATAATTGATGGATTGAGAAACTGTTCGTTTGTATAATAACGCATAAGGAGTATCATAGCTAACAATAATTTTTTCGTAATAATAGCAAATATAATGATCTAAAGCATAGCTTTTTTTAATTTTAATAATACAGAGAGTATGTACAAAAATTTCAAGAAGATATGTTTTTGATCACATTGATCCTGGTTTTTTGATTAACCATAAGAATGTATTATCATGATTAAAATTCCTAAGATCAATAGGATTATGTATTTATCCCATTTCAGTACATAAAAATTTAAAAGATATCTCAGACGGAATTGTTTCTCTTAGCCTTTTTTGTAATTGAATGTTGAAATTTCAAAATTTTGGACAAATCCCCACCAAGTTTTTGCTGGTGAATGTGATGTCGGTTCTTTTCAAAATTTCACTAATTTTATCCACTTTTATAACTTTTGAACTGCAATGCTATCTCTTATTCTTGAAATATAATAACAAGAGTTTCTATTTTAAACTTTAAACTTGAGTAATGGCTCAGACTAATTCGCCGACATATTGTCAAAATCAAATTCAAATATTAATAAGCTGAACCAATTAAAACGCACAATATTGCTGTTACTAATGAGCGTGCAACTTCGCGTATATATATATATATATATATATATATATATATATATATATATATATATATATATATATATATATATATGTATATATATATATATATATATATATATATATATATATATAAGTACAATGCAATTACTTCTCAACACACTCTCTGCTCTGCTCGCTACGTGTGATTGCTGTCACTTTTTGTTCTGGACTTGCGTTTACCGTGCAATGTTATCTCGTCGCTTATCGTCACTCACGCCAACCGTCTTATTGCTGCATAAATAGTCATACGTAAACGGTTATCTATTAATCGGATTTTTACATGTGCCAGCCACCACGGTGTTACCGTAGATCTTCAACAAGAAAATATTATGCCTTCGAACAGCAACTCGTGTATACGATTTTGACATCTCTACTTATTCCGTTGCATCCACACAAAAGGAACACCAGCCCACCAACAGGAAAGGTTTGTAGGTGTTTAGAAGTACTTCTAGATACTATCGACACTGCAATATTCATAAAGTTTCACGTCATTTTCAGTTGAATGCCTTTGTAGAGGATGTTAAATCCTCCGCCTTATATAAAATGACCTTGAATGATAAATTTAAACCACCATAGCTGATTGTAACAACTATATTTAAAAAGAATTTTTTCTTTTTTATTTTCCAAAACATTCTGTGTTTAAATACTTGATTTTTAAAATTGTGCGCTATTTTCAGTTTTTGAGTATCTCGCTTCCAGCCTGGTGTTGAATTTTTGTCTGCTGCATTTTAACATTTCTTTCCATAATAAACGATTACAACATTATACAATAAACATCTTCCAACACTTGCCTTGTGTTCTGATATAATATAACACTGAGGAGGAGCCTTGGAACAGGTATAATTGTTTTATTTGGGGTCACGTACACATCAAAACAGATTATTGCTGTAACTATAGCTTTCCAACTCTCACCTTCCAACTGCCATAAGTAAGTGTCAATTTAATTATTATAACATTTGATCATGGATACCGATATTAAGTATGAGGACACATGCAAGTTAGTGCAGGACATAGCGGACTTGAATTTAAATGACACAAGCAATAATATAAGCATATCAGACTCTACTGTGAATTTTAGGACTTCCAGCGATCTGGCATCTATGGGGCTTACAGACACGAGATAGGTTAGGGGCCTCAACAAAATTTGGCGACCGCGCCAGTCCAAAAATATTAAGTCTACCACAGTATAAGTCAGAAAAACATTCAAGTTGGGTGGGAGATGCCCAAATGATATTTAGTGCTTATAATATCGTGAACCCTATGGAGAAATTTGTTGCAGCATGGATGGCATTGCCTGAAAATTTCCGAAATGCTTTGGAAAATTTCAGAGACAGAACTGTAGAAGAAAAGCCGTACAATGCATTTGAGTTATTAATGGCAGAAATTCAACAGAGATATCAGCCTGGAAGATCAGCGCAAATGTGCGAATTATTACGCTTAGAAAAAATGGGGCGTCAACTACCGTCCGAATTTTACGAACGCCTTTGCACAAAAGCTTCCAGGTTGAATATATCTAGAGATGTAGTCAACTCCATTTTTACAGCTGAGCTACCAATTAGGCTCAGAACAACAATGGAAGTATTTGACACAATGAACATAGATTGGCTAACAAAACTCAGAGGGTTAGACGGCGTGTATAAACAGCAAGAACCACAAGTACATGCTGTAATGGCAGATTCTGTAACGATGCAGCCAGTCAGGGCAGATACCGAAAACCACCTGACCACACAAGAAACTTTGCGTTTCTTATGTAGAGAAGTTGCTAGCTTGCGTAGTGATATTGCACAACTTCAGAGTCAGGATAGGTATAATAGACGTCGAGGGAGTCACTCGCGTCAACGCTTCGAAGGGCCACGCGGATGGTGTAAGACACATTGCGAATACGGACGCAGTGCGAAGTGTCAAGGCGAGAATTGTATTTACCCGCGATTATGTGGACCCACATGGAAAGGAAGTAGAAAACCGGTTGAGAGAAATCCGTCACCGGGAAAAGGGAAAAACCCCCGCTAGTAGGAGCCGTAGGGGGGTTCCATTGCAAAGGCTCCCAGATATGCCTTTAAAAGGCATACTCAAAGCAAAAGAGGCGACTAGTACAAATAGCACCGAGATAGAAGGCAAGAGAGTCCGATTCTCACTAAGCGGGGATCTTGAAAACATTGCCGGATTGTCCAGCAACAAGTTCATTATTAAGGATGAATTATCTGGATTAGAATTTCTCATAGACACGGGTGCTGAGGTAAGCATAGTTAGGTCAGACGTGGTGGAAGCAGATTGCCCCACATTTGATTATCAACTATGGGCCGCTAACGGTAGTCCGATTGGAGTAAAAGGGATGAAAGAAATGTCGGTAATATTAGGCCAGTAATCTTCCTTCCGATGGAATTTTCTAGTAGCCGATGTCAAGGACCATATCATTGGCAAGGATTTCTTGACCCATTTTAAGCTGACATTAGACCCCATAGCTAGGACTATCGCAGAAGACGTAGGGACATCAACACATACTGAGTCTAACGTGTCGGCAGTTAGAACAGTCCTCTTACCTCGTCCAACAGTCGCACATGACTTTGCCGATATAACCGAGAAGCACCTAGCAGTGTTTCAACCTTTCAGTGCCAAAAGGATAGGTCTGAAGACAGGAGTAGAACACCAAATAGAATTGGTGGCTCCGTTGCCTTGTTCACCAAAGGCTCAACCATTGGCACAACACAAGCAACAAGTAGCTATGTCAGAATTTCACCAATTGCGCGAAGAGGGGATTTGTAGAAGGTCAAATTTCAATTTTGCTTCCCCAATAGTGATAGTTCCCAAACCTGAACCGGGTCAATGGAGGGTTTGTGGGAATTATCGTCTATTAAACTCAGTGACGAAGGGTGATTCTTATCCTCTCCCTAACCAGAGTACCTTACTCCGAGATATAATGGGATATGAGGTTTATTCAACTTTAGATCTCCAGAAAGCGTACTATCAGGTACCAATGGAAGAAAGTTCGATACCACTCACCGCAGTCAGATTTCCAGGAGGGGATCGCATGAATTTCTTCGAATGCCTTTTGGTTTGAAAAATGCCAGTCAGACATTTCAGCGTTTGGCTGAAGAAATCCTTCAGAATTGTCCATTTGCGAGAGTATATATAGACGACATAATTATTTTCAGTCGCTCACGAAATGAACATCGTACGCATTTGGAAACGGTTTTGACCAGGCTGGAACAATATGGATTAGTGGTCAAACCTAATAAGAGTAATATAGGTTGCTCTTCAGTGAAATATCTTGGTCATATACTTTCCAAAGACGGAATTAAACCTTTGGAGGATAAGGTCCAAGCTATTAAGGACGTAACGGAATCCCGAACCGTACGCCAGTTGCAAAGGTTCTTGTGTATGATCAGCTATTATCGTCGATTCATTCCAGGTCTAGCCGGAATACTTGGATCGTTAACAAGCCATCTCACTCATGAAAAGAACACGATCAAGAAGTCTTGGCCTATAAACTTCAGTCAAGAAGACCGAAAAAATTTCCAAAAGGCCAAGGATATGTTAAGTGACGTAACCACATTAGCACCTGTAGATTGGGAACAACCTTTCGAAATAATCACAGATGCCTCAGATGTTGCATTGGGAGCAGTGCTACAGCAAAGAGATCAGGACGTAGTAAGACCAATTGGGTTTTATAGCCGTAAGCTTGATGATCGAGAAAAACGTTATGATACGTTTGGTAAAGAGCTTCTAGCAGTGTTTGCAGCAGTGATACACTTCGAGCATTACTTAGATGGTCACAAGTTTAAGTTATTGACTGATCATAAGCCATTGATTAGCATACTTGGTAAGACAGCTAGGCTTAATTACTCTCGTAGAGTAAATTCCCAAATAACACGGTTAGCAGAGTTCGATTTCACTGTGTCTCATATTGCTGGTAAGGAGAATGTGGTGGCCGATGCACTTAGCCGAACGAATGAAGCTGATGTCGAGCTGATATTTCAAGGCCCATTAAAAAATTTAGATGAATCAATGAACGATTTCGTTAGTCAAATCGAGGAAGCGCAAGGATCGGATCCCTTTACATTAGTATTATCTAAAAGACCAGGATATGTTCGTAAGCTCATAAGTGGCAAGTGGTTTTTATGCGAAACATCTAGAAGTCAACCACGACCATATGTGCCATTGGAGTTACGGGCCAAGATTATCCAAGTGTTGCATGACTTGGGTCATCCATCCATTAAAGCCACCATTCGATTGATCAACGACAGATACGTATGGCCGCACATGTCTAAAGACATACGGGTATGGGTAAGAGCCTGTGCCATGTGTCAAACGTGTAAGGTGTGGAGACATACCAGAACCGAGATAAAGAACATTGGAATATCAAATGGACGGTTCAGACACGTACACATAGACATTGTTGAGATGCCTGAAGTAAACGGAAATAAATACTTGCTGACTATGGTAGATAGATTTAGTCGTCAATTTGAAGTGGCGATTTTAAAAGACATGACAGCGCAAGAAGTTTTGTTCGCGTTTCTACATAATTGGATATCGCGTTATGGTGTTCCGGAAAAGGTCACTAATGATCGCGGTAGTCAATTTATGTCAGAGCTTTTCGTAAGATCCCTCAACATCATGGGAACCACTATAATACATACTAGCGCGTATAACCCACGAGCGAATGGGATGGTAGAAAGGCTACATCGTGAACTGAAAGCTGCATTAAGGTGTACTAGTGGAACAAGCTGGATACACGATCTTCCTATAGTACTACTCGCCATGCGCAACAGATATAGGGCACAATTAGGAACTTCCATAGCAGAATTGGTTTATGGAGAACCATTAAGTTTGCCTGGAGATCTTCTAATTGAAACTCCAAGTAGTCTTGATTGGGCTTCTAGTTATGTAGATTGGTTTGTAGGAGCACTTAAAGACAAGATGTGTCGTTTGGCCCCAACCAAGACAAGAAAACCTAAAGCTAAATGCTATGTTTCCTTCGATTTAAAATCGGCTTCGCATATATATATAACTAATGAGAATAGGAAGAATTGCCTAACACCATTTTACAAAGGACCATACAAGGTCAAGAGGATGACTGACAAGAATGTCATCATAGAAATAAATGGCATTGAGGATTGTGTTACGTTGGATCGCTGTATTCCCCAGTTTATCTGGATTGACGGTGTGACCGAATTAAAAGATGCGTCGAATGACCGTTCCATGGGCGAATCTGAGGTGTGCAATCCCATCATGCAGGCACATAATGAAATGCAGTACTCTGAAGAACCGTTGTCTAACATAGCAAAATCTTATTCTACTGAATCACAGCATGAAAACTATTTGTCGATACCAGATGATTTTGAAGAACCAGCGAATGTTGTACCGGGCGAGATGACGACGTCAGGGGCGCCAGTATGCACAACTCGTTCTGGAAGAATACATCGTCAGCCGAAGAACTATGATTACGTCTATTACTAAACGTTTTTTTGAGAAGGTGGTGTATGTAGAGGATGTTAAATCCTCCGCCTTATATAAAATGACCTTGAATGATAAATTTAAACCACCATAGCTGATTGTAACAACTTTATTTAAAAAGAATTTTTTCTTTTTATTTTCCAGAACATTCTGTGTTTAAATACTTGATTTTTAAAATTGTGCGCTATTTTCAGTTTTTGAGTATCTCGCTTCCTGTCTGGTTTTGAAATTTTGGTCTGCTGCATTTTAACATTTAGTTCCATAATAAACGATTACAACATTTTACAATATACTCTTCCTTCACTTGCCTTGTGTTCTGATATAATATAACACTGAGGAGGAGCCTTGGAACAGGTATAATTGTTTTATTTGGGGTCACGTACACATCAAAACAGATTATTGCTGTAACTATAGCTTTCCAACTTTCACCTTCCAACTGCCATAAGTAAGTGTCAATTTAATTATTATAACATTTGATCATGGATACCGATATTAAAATCGAGGACACATGTATGTTAGTGCAGGACATAGCGGACTTGAATTTAAATGACACAAGCAATAATATAAGCATATCAGACTCTACTGTGAATTTTAGGACTTCCAGCGATCTGGCATCTATGGGGCTTACAGACACGAATAGGTTAGGTGCCTCAACACCTTTCAGGTTTTATTAAAGGCCACATACAGAAACTGTTTTCAAAGTGTTTGTCTTGCTTTCTTCGTGTAAATGCGCACTGCAATTAATTCCAACCTGGCTTTTATACTTGCGTCGTACGCTTTTGTAAATGTTTTTTTCAACTGGGGAATTTAAATTACGTTGTTTTAATTTCACCCATATTTATCTATGATACCTTATAGTTTCCTTAGATTTTTCATGAATGAGAATAACCCTTGATAGGGCCATAATTTATGATCAAATTTTAGTGCTGCTGAAAATACAGAAATTTTTAAGAAACTTCTTTTGGTAGTACTGGTTCAACTTATTAATTAATAAATTGATCCATTTTCCTATCTTAGCTTATTTTGTGCTTATTTGTCTTATGTTGTATCGATTTATTAGTTAAGCTTTAAATGCGGGGCGTACGTGATTCTGAATTTCGAGGTAAATGGATTAATTTAATATGTTTTTTGATGAATAAACTATTTTATTTGTATATGCATTAATGACAGTTATCAAGTTCTAGCAGGTAATCGGCCTTTACTTATGTACACATGGCTCAACGATGCCATTAACATGAAAAATAATTTTAAATTTTACATGATCCTATTTTGACCATGTTAGCTGTCTGTAATACTTCAGTTTATTGATCGAAAGTCACCACTTTTGTGTCTAGGTTTTATGTAAATTTGTTTGCCTTTATATTAGAAGGATAATGTCTTACAGCTGATTACCACATAATTGATATTTTATGACAGGTAGCCTTTAACGTTATTTGAAAACGAAATTTTAAAGCGTTTAATGCAGTTCCAAAGAAGAATCTTAGCTTGTCCATTTATGCACATCCACTAATAGACAGCATTAAATGTGTGCAATATATCCATGATTCTGTGCTGAATAATCACGAAATTCATAGCTATTTTATGTGCTATAAATAAATAATGAATCGTGTATTCCTAGTTGCTACTGATATGTCAATAAATAAATCCTCACGAAAAAAATGAGTGAGTACTAAGAGGATATATTATAGTGATAATGTAATTTTGTTATGAGTTAGTTCGTTAGAATGTCACGATAAATATCTTCAACTTTGCTGTTTAGGTTAAGCTGCACTATCATAGAAATATTATCGAAACGATATTAATAACAGTTTAACAATAATTGATTGCACGGATGCTGGTTACAATTCTTTAAATCAAGTTTGAGAGCTTGAAGTAAACACCAATCCCATTGTATTTTTGTAGTTTTGCTGTTGTCTGACGACTGGTTAAATACAATGGGGTTGGTGTTTACTTCAAGCTCGCAAACTTGATTTAAAGAATTAATAACAGTTGATGTATTACTATAGGTGGCATAAATTTGTTGTGATGTAATTTCATTTCTCCTAAATGTTAAATTACCTCAATTATTTTGATCGGTTTTAGGTATATGTTAATTAGCAAATCTTTGATTAAAATGCATTAATTACGAATCAGTGGGTATTGAAACAAGAAAATAATCCTTGGATATTTAGTGACCTCGTAAGTCATTTTCTATGCGTGTACATATAATTGAAATAAAATATTTTAAAAGATTGGGTGCAAAAAGTGAAACTAAATTACATTAGCATATTTTTAATATGTTGTAATATAAGCATACAGCCTGACAGCCGGCGGGGACCTAGTTGGTGGTATTGGGTAATGGTAGGATGAACCTTGACGAATATAATTTGCTAGAACAATCATCTCGTGTTGAAAAGCAAAATGGAGGTATAACAAGTACCTCAATTCATTTTCTCCTCTTTTTCTTGTATTTTGTCATAGCAAGAACGCTCTTGTAACTGTTACGGATAGAGTAGATTACATAATCTGCGTTTTGACTAACGCAATAATGATTTCAGGTGTTTTCTTTTTTCAACATATTTCGGCAGCCTTCTTCATTTGGTTCATCCCCACCAGTTTTACAAGCCAAACTAATGAAGCAAGTGTGATAGTTCCGCTGGCCATATCATTTATACTTTAAACTGGCCTTTAACTAAATAATTTTATTTTAGGTACGCAACACCTAATACATAATTGTAAAATGGTGTCAACCCTGCAGATGGGACTGGAAATAAGATCCCGAAAATTTGGAACTAAAAGAGTAGGAAATCTTGTTTCAATGTCATTTTCGGACAAGCAGCTGATGGAGGACATCAAAATTAAGGGTCAAGTGAGAACCCATCAATCAAGGCCAATAATTGGTGCACTTGGAAATGTACAGGCTTCAATATTTTACCGACCTACGAGTGCTGTCAATTGTCCCGCACAAGAAAATGCGGTAAAATCCACAACTAGAAGGACAGCACTGAGCAACAAAACTCATCATTTAAGTTTCACAAGATAGTTGCGTTCACGCGCGCGTGTGTGTGTGTGATTCCGTAACTATTATGTTCATCTTAGTGAGAGTAGAGTGGCTACATAAGAATTTACCATTTGCATGCGTTAGACTGTTCGTTTTATACACCATGTGAAATGACGTAACTGAGATTGTATAACACAAATAGTCTAACGCATGAAAACAGTAGATTCATATTCAGCCACTCAGCCTCACTTAGTTGGATGAACATAAAAGTTATGGAACTGCAAACACAAGAACGCATGATACGCAACTATCTCGTGAAATATCAGTCTGAAGTATAAATGATATTGCTAGAGCAAATATCGCACTTGCTTCATTAGTTTGGTTTGTAAAACTCGTGAGGATGGACCAACTTAAGAAGGCTGCTGATAACGACAGTCGAAATATTTTAAAAGAAGAAAACTGAAATCAATAAATCGTCAATCAAAACACAGATCAGGTAATTTCTATTAATCCAGTTTCGCATTTTTTCATTTAAGAATAGTGGATGTTTACCATTGGGGTTTTATATTTTTTTCCAAATACTGAGCGTGTTTCATATAAATCACCATTCATTAAAGTTCAGTTAGGTTCTCACGCCGTAATATTTAGTGTGCTAATATTTAAACAAATTAAGATTCCTTAGCACGTGCGTTGGATAAATAATGAGTGCACGCTGCGCATTGAGACGTATACTCTAAGATCCTATGAATATTATGAAATTGCATTCATCATCCTTATCTACGCGTAATTAGCTTCAAATAACTGGTTTGATGGAGTTTTATCGAGCCGAACAATGTGGAGTTATTATTGCTATAACTTCAATAACTGAAGCTTTTTAGCTGCGTGTGGGCCTATTAACTGTCGACTTCTTGTAGCAATAATAAAGATTTCACCTATAACCAATAACAAAAACATTAAACGTTTCCCTTGCGTTGTATTTACTCTCTAATTGAATGTAGCACGTATGGCAGAAAAGGGGCTTTCTACTTTGACTTATGTTCGATTGGAGTCTTAGGTAATAATTACACGTATGCTCTGGTTGGGCGCTTAAGTGATACATTTTATTTGGTGGCAGATGAATGTATAGCTCGTTGCGCAACGCCAGCGGTTAACGACTGTTGGATATCTGTGCTGAACGTGGATTATGCTTGTGTAGTATGAACTTAAGACGGCGCAAGGCGCTGCTTTGATCGCGAAGATAATGTAAACATGCGTTAATAATAATGGCGGGGTTGCATTCAGAATTCGTTTGTTTTGAAAGACGTATGTCGAATCGGGCCATAAACTTAACCGTTGTTAATTTAAACTTTTATTTCCACAAAACTTTATAAAATTTAGTCTCGAATAGGTGTTAGCATATTAGAGAAGTTGCCTTCACCATAAAAATTTGAATATCTTTTGAAATCTAATCGGTTTTAATGGTAAAATTAGAAAAACTGTGGATGAAGGTAAGAGCTTCCATGTACAATGGAAGTACTTCTATATGTGACACATCGATAACTAGTCATTGGGTTTCTGATAGATTTACGGAGTTTCTCAAAACTAGGCGCTAAATCCCTGCTTGCTCAGCGTACATTTAAGTCTGTAGAACTATTATACGCAAACCTTAAAACAGTATAATCGCTGATCTTGATTGGAAAACTAAAGAAATTTCAGAGGCGTTCGAAGCAGATTATGGTAAAATAAAAGTAAGATAAACAATACATTATCGTAACATTAATCATATAACAAATGAAATGTATCACCTTGATCGGTGAGTAGAACATTTAAACGGAAGATTAATTGTGCACCTACATCAGATTCGATTCCCGAAAATATGCCCATGTCAACAAAGCCGAACGCTAATTTCGCACTAACGTTTAAGTACAATACGAAGTGCAATAATTTGTATGAAGCTAATTAATCTCTTTCATACCGTATGGAATAAGGAGTCGATGCCGGTTGGTTGTGATTAGCTGACCATCATTCCCATCTTCATAAAAGTAATTCGTAATTCGTGCGCTAACTATCGTGATATTAACTTGTATCACTGGGTATCGAGTCGAGCTCAGTGACGATCTTGTTGTAGATTTTTAGTATACTCATCTTTTCTTTTTCCAGTTAGGCAGAATTAGCTGCGAAGTTTAATTGTATTTATGACATGATACATTGGAAACCGTAAGGAAGTAAAATTGCTGATGTTGCCTGGCCTTAAGGCTGACTTGACTATAATTGTGTTGTTCAGAGGTTAAGTCCGCCTCACTTCTTGTTGTCATATAGGTAAATACACTCATATAATCTATATCTACCTCATAAATCTATCCACTTTAATATTTTATACATAATTTGTTATTTTTTCATTATAATTATTTGTTTTTAGTTTTCGTTTTTCTGTTATTTGTCTTATGGGTTTTTGACTGGGAAACAGTAATTACCAATAATGCTTGTGTGCATGATGATGATGGATCTGTATAAATTGATTCAATTATCTTGCTCCATCTCGACGCTTGGCGTGAATCAAATACTATAGTAGATGCCGGATTAAATCCCGGATGAGGTTGTATATACAATATGTTTACCTTAAGGTATGTTCCTGAATAGCAATATGTACATTGCTGTCCCATAAAAACCGTGTTTCTGGAATCCAAGGGCAAATTTGACTCAGTGGATCGCAACATTATATTCGGGGTACTATCAAAAAATTGCAGGCCCGCTAAAATGGGGGTGGCGAGGGGACACCACTTGTACCAAATTCCCAAGAAACTCCATGAAATCAATGGAGCCGGCTTATCCTCCAAAAGGAGTCAGCCGCAGTAAAGTAAAGTAAAGTAAAATGGGGGATATTATGTGAGATTTTTATACAAACGTGGTAGGGTCTACAATGCATTACTACACAACCTTTATACCAACAGAGATGCCAAACAAGAATGTCCACTTTCTCCATTTTTGAGTAATTTTACGATAAATGACATTACGAACTATACCTTTACATACGTTCGGAATGTATGCGCCGAATTTCTGTCAGGCGGTAGATTAGTCGATCATGACTATGCAAAATGTATCGTAACATTGTTCGACAATAAAGATTCCTTCGAGGCCACCCTCAATGGATTCACAGTCCTCGTTATTTTCGGTATGAAATGACCACTTTATAAATGTAAGATACTGCTGCAGTGTCATCCATCACTAATTTCAACTCGGCGGTTTTATGATAAAGATTTGGAAGTGTGTGACATATTCCCGTATCTTGCTAGCTTTATCGATTACTCAGTCAATATGATTGCTTGAGAATCGCAAAATCTAGAGTAGTCTTCTCCAACTTTCGCAATATATAGAGAAAGGAGAGTGTTCTATTTTTACTTGAAGACCATGTGTACAATGCCGGTGTACGTAAAGTTTTGTTATACGCTAGTGAAACACAAGTTGAAAATCCGACATGATTAAATGCATTCGACGACCGTTGTTTAAGGAGCATAGTCATTATAGGTAAGAACAAACAACGCTGAAATTGTAAGCTCATTTTGCCTCTTTCAAGAAGTGCAACTCGGTAGACAAACAATTGAGACTTCAGTAAAACTACTGGTCAGTTCAAGTTTTAGCTATGAATTCAGTTCGATTTCTCAGTAGAGCAATATTCTCCTAGACAGAGCCAGACTAGCGTAAAGCACAAGGCTGGCGGCTTTTGATATGGCAAAATAAATTGAAGTAGACTACTAGCAAATGGGTTAGTATGGGACAAATTTGTCTATAAGGCTGGGGTCAACATGCGCATCATAATTCTTTGTTGGTAACTTTTCGTGATATGGCATCCAATCGGACGCAGTGGTGATGTAGTTATGATATATAGTATTCATTTTCTTAATTTTCTGGTTTTGGATTGGTAGATTTATCTGCCAAAAATCATTCTTGTTAATGAAATCATGGGGTGAAAACTGCAGGGAAGCTCTATCGCTGATGTCGCCTTGATTTAAAGGTGACATTACGTAGATTCTGATGTACAGATGTCTGTGTAGCTTTGCTTCCTTTGCTTAGATCGACATCTTCATCTTGAGTAGACCGACCACTATATAAATGATTCTTCTTGTATAATGTTTTGATTCAAGTATTTCATTTTTAGATATTTCCTTTTTTGTCATCGTTTATTCGCAGTGAAGCATCCGTTATAAAAAAGCCTTTGAATTGCTGCGATGATTATGTTGTTGATGAAGAGGTTTGTAATCTTTCCTTTTATCATGTTGAGTATTTTAAAATATTTAAAAATTAAGATGCGCTTGAGTTAATTACTTGATATTGAAAAAAAGATTACGTAATTATTAGCTTATCAAGTGGAGCAGAATGCATGGGAATTTTACCAGATATTACTTCATCATCATTATGCAGAGCCATAGAGAGGCCAAAAGTGCCTAATGTTTCATTGTCATATAGCCATAGGTCGTTCATGGTTATATGTGGACTGTAAAAGAACACTAGGTCGCCCATTCCTAGTGAAACATTCTTTGTTTAAATCCTTTCGCTTATATATACTTTAGAATTGTTGATATTATTTAATACTCTATAAATGATGCAGAAACCAATAAATCAATATTAACTTGCCAGTAGTCAAAGTTTTTTGGCTTGACGAATGGCGTTGTCTATCTGATCATTAAAAAAATTAAATTAGTTATCCTTTCAGTTATTTTTTGAAAGGTTGCTCAACGCGGGCGTCACATTAATAGTTACCACGAATTGCGATCGTGGGTTGTCGCTTTACACTATTAGTTTCGCAATGATCCGAATGATACTCATTTCGAAGCACGCATCGAGTTCGTCTTCGTTGTGACTGATTACTGATTCGCCCCTTTCTTCCGAAGGCTTCAACATCGTTCATATTAACAACTGGAAACAAAGTACGATCTAATCTTCGTTGACTGGCTACGTTTCGCTACGATGTTTCCAATACAATCCTCAGGTCTCTAATCACAAACACACACAATACAATGCTCACAATAGCAGGTTTAAGTGAATGTGGTAACCTCGTTCCGAAAAAGTTATATTTATACTTTTAACTTTTTCACTCACTAATGTTAGCTAGGAAAAGAAGGTTAGATAATTACCTGATCTGCGTTTTGTCTAACGCAGTTTTCATTGTTTCAGTAGTTTTCTTTTTCCAAAATATTTCGTCCAAACTTAACGTAGGCCTTCATCAGTTGCATTTTGTTTCATAAATTTAACAAACGAAACAAATGAAGCAAGCGCGTTATTTCCTCTAGCCATAATATTTATATTTATACTTCACACTGACCTTTCATTATATATTCGCGAGTCACATGTGTGTGTGTGTGCATTTTCATAACTGTTGTTTTCATCTAACTAATTTAGACCAGAGTGGCTGAATAATAATTTATCAATTGCATGCGTTAACTATTCGTTTTACACACTCAATGTAAATGACGTAACTGAGATGGCCCCCACTTTCAGGTGGGGGAGACCCATAATTCAGAAACACTCGTCATAAAAACATGCCATGAGTGATAAAACTAGAAGTCCGAAAGACCAATGCACATGTTAAATTTCAATTCAAACCACTAGGGTTGTACTCAAGATAGACAAGTTAATAACAGTTATTGGCATACTATTAAATAGGCACACGCCACGCATGTGCATGTGTATGTGTATGCATAACTAAAAAAACTTCGTTAAATTATTTTGATACACATGTACGTACATCTAAATGAAACTGCAGTCAATAGACATTAATTTACCCTTTGCACGCGTCAGACAAATTATTACTTATAAATATTGTATTATTAGAATATTTCCAATGGGTAGGGTGGGGGTGTAAAACAGAAAATTAAGGTTGAAATCACTATTTGTTTTAAAATCAAATGAATAGTTAGAGATGAAATTTTGAAGACTATATTCATAATAATTGTTTATTCATTTGTTGAATAAAAGCCCACTAATTAGTCAATCTTAATCTGATGTTCTTAATCTTTTACTGGAGCTAGCTTCAGTTACCAATTCATGTAATCGCCTTTTCCTTCCATTAGCTAGTGCAGTATTCCAAATCGGACCTAAAGATTTTTCAACAGCTGTTTCATTCATAATATCATCTCTAGATTTAATTTCTATAGATTCCCTAATCAATCTCGTCACCCTATTACGACTACATATTGCTATGCGTTTGCATTCCTCCCAGTCGATAGTATGCCCAGTCTCCACTACATGACGAGCAAGATCTGATTTAGCAATATGTCCATACTTACACGCAGTTTTATGTTCACCTCTTCTTACTTTGATTGGACGCATGGTCTCACCAACATACTTGAGACTGCAATCATTGCATGGGATCTCATACACTCCTGAAGTGTCTAAGGGTTCAATCTTTTCTTTTTGGTTAGGGAGTATAGTGCCTAGTGTAAGGGGCTGTTTTAAAACGGTCCTTATATTGTATTTTAAAGCTATAGATTTCACTTTCCTACTTAATATAGAGTCCGGTAATACCATGATCTTCCGCTCTTCCTTCTCCTTATCTGCTTTTATGTATCTCAAACTAGGATTAAATTTCTTCACCATGTCCCTCATTGTTGTATCTATTAAATGAGGAGGGTAACCATTAGTCTTGAATATATCGCGTAGTCTGTCTAATTCTAACTTCCTATGCTTTATATCTGTTAACTTGAGACTTCTTAATGTTAATGACTTTAAGATACCGACTTTCATACGAAACGGGTGATTGGACTTGAAATTAAGAAGGATTCCTGAATAAGTATCCTTCCTATAAATATCTCTTCCCAATTTCTGACCATTTCTAATTAATTTGACATCCAAAAATGGTAATTCACCTGATGATTCCCTTTCTAAGGTAAATTGGAGTTCGCTCATTCGATTAGCTAAATTTAAGAAATTTACCAATTCATTATCACCATGGTTCCAGATCAGTAATATGTCATCCAAGAAACGTAGGTACAATTTTGGTTTCAATGGAGTCTTATCCAACAGATTATTTTCCAAATAATGCATAAAGATATTAGCTATTGGGACCGACAAAGGTTGTCCCATTGGAACGCCTCTAATTTGTTTATAAAATTCCTTATGAAATTTAAAATAAGTGGAGGACATACAAATACACATCATCTCCATGACGTGTCCTAACGTCATTTTGCTTCCTTCTAATATTAGTGGGTGATCAACTAGGAAACGTCTAAAACAATCCAGAGCCTCAGGTACCGGTATATTTGTGTACATAGATACTACATCTAAGCTTACTAATCTATCCTTTTCATCTAGTACACATTTATCAACAATTTCAACCAAATGATATGAGTTAAGCAAGGTATGTTCTAAGAAATAGGAATATTTTCTTATTCTATGGCACAAAAACTTTGAAATTTTATATGTTGGGGAGTGTTGTACATTCACTATAATTCTTAAAGGATTACCCGGCTTATGCACTTTAACTAAACCATAAACTCTGGGTGCAACCGTATCTCTTTGAATGAGAGTGTTACCATGCGTCGAATCCAATTCCTCATTAGCAATCATATTATTGATTAATAATTTTACTTGCCCTTGTAACTTATCAGTAGGGTCTTTTGTTATTTTAGTGTATACTTCAGCATTACTTAACTGTTCTATCATTTTATTGTTATAATCGGATTGATTCATCAGAACTGTAGCTCCTCCTTTATCCGCCTTTAGACATATAACATTATTTGATACTAAATCCTTTCTGATACGTTTAATTTCATATTTAGGCTTAACCTTATCCTCTTGGTGTGTTAAAACCATTGAGGCAACGTCTAATTCAAATTTCACCCTATCCTTATCCGAAAGAAGTTGTGCCGTTTTGACAGCCTCAGTAATTAATTCATTTCTAATCGATATTTTATTAGGAATAGCCATGTTTAAACCACGGTTAAGTAGTTCAACTTGACCTATCTTAAGATTTAATGTTGATAGCTTTACTATTCCTTTAATCCCGATCAAAATTATGACTTTCTTGGGGCCTATAAATTCACAAATCAGCAAGTTTCTTATCATGTTTAATTCTTACTTTTTTCTCTACTGCGGCTTTATCAATGAAGTCCTCAATGCATTTAAAATCATCTGCGTGCAAAAGAGAAGGTAACGTCGACCTTAATTTAGTTTTTTCCTTAATAAGTATAATCTTACGTTCAAAACTGCATGTAAGTACGGACATATTGCTAAACCAGATCTTTTTTGTCATGTAGTGGATACTGGGTATGCTGTCAACTGGGAGGAATGCAAAAGCATAGCAATATGTAGTCGTAATAGGGTGACGAGATTGATTATGGAATCTATAGAAATTAAATCTAGAGATAATATTATGAATGAAACAGCTGTTGAAAAATCTTTAGGTCCGATTTGGAATACCGCATTAGCTAATGGCAGGAAAAGGCGATTGCATGAATTGGAAACTGAAGCTAGCTCCAGTAAAAGATTAAGAACATCGGATTAAGATTGACTAATTAGTGGGCTTATTGTTCAAGTAATGAATAATCAATTATTATGAATATAGTCTTTCAAAATTTCATCTCTAACTATTCGTTTGATTTTAAAACTCTTAATGATTTCAACCCTAATTTTCTGTTTTGCACCCCCACCCTACCTATTGAAATTATTCTAATAATACAATATTTATAAGTAATAATTTGTCTGACGCGTGCAAAGGGTAAATTAATGTCTATTGACTGCAGTTTCATTTAGATGTACGTACATGTGTATCAATAATATTTTAACGAAGTTTTTTAGTTATGCATACACATACACATGCACATGCGTGGCGTGCGCCTATTTAATAGTATGCCAATAACTGTTATTAACTTGTCTATCTTGAGTACAACCCTAGTGGTTTGAATTGAAATTTAACATGTGCGTTTTATCACTCATGGCATGTTTTATGACGAGTGTTTCTGAATTATGTATCTCCCCGACCTGAAAGCGGGGGCCATCTCAGTTACGTCACTTAAATTGAGTGTGTAACACGAATAGTTAACGCATGCAATTGATAAATTGTTATTCAGCCACTCTAGTCTAAATTATTTAGATGAAAACAACAGTTATGAAAATGCACACACACACTTGTGACACGCGAATATATATATTGAAAGGTCAGTGTGAAGTATAAATATAAATATTATGGCTAGAGGAAATAACGCGCTTGCTTCATTTGTTTCGTTTGTCAAACTTGTGAAAGAAAAAGCCACTGATGAAGGCCTACGGTAAGTTTGGCCGAAATATTTTGCAAAAAAAACTACTGGAACAATGAAAGCTGCGTTAGTCAAAAAGCAAATCAGGTAATTTCAATTAATCCAGGTTCGCAATTAAACCCATCTTTCAAGGTTAGATTATACCTAATATCTAGTGGTTAGTATGAACGATGTTGAAACTTCGGTGGAAAGGGACGAATCAGCACCCAGTCGTCACGAAGACTAACTGGGTGGATAATTGTAAATGTGGATCAATTGGATCTTTGCGAAACTGTGCTACACTTTCCAGCTATGTACTGAAAGCGTTTATTTTGTTTTTTCTCGACAAGCTACTCTTGATGCAGTGCCACGTCACTGTCGCACCCTCATGGTATATTTTGCTTTGCTGTCACCAGAGAGAAGTAGTTTAATGCAAATAAATAATTTTTAGCTTTACGGTAATCTTGGGCAGCTCGGCGTTAAAATCGATGGCGACTACATGCACATTTTAACATCACTCAATTTCTAAGAGTACATTTCTTAGTTTTTTATCAAATCCCTCTTTTCTAAAACATTTTCATATTACATTAAACTAAGTTGAAATGATTTTGATACTTTTAATGCCCCCAGCTTTTTTACGTCAAAGTATTATTTTCTTTTTGTTTTTAGCGCTGCAGAAGAAAGTTGAAATGTTGGCTAACGCATACGATAGCAAATTAGCGCAACTGGGAAAATACATGGTTTTGAAATCTAATCACTTGGACAATCGTTTGGTAAGGTGCTTTACTATCCTTATGTTGGTCATCTTAAATATTTTTATTTTGCACATTTATGAAATTGCAATTTCTTCCGTGAAAAATGTCTCAGACTACGTAGCTACTTTTTTATTACATCTCTAGGCATTGGTAAACTATATTAACAAGCGTAACAAGTCTTTTTTTCATAATTGCTTGACTAAATGTGCAGCGGCTTTGGGCTATATTACGAACTTATTTGTTGAGCCAGTAAACTTACTTTACTTTACTTTACTGCGGCTGACTCCTTTTAGAGGATAAGCCGGCTCCATTAATATCCCGGATTAAGCCTTTCCATGCTGGGCAATTGGCAGCCTTTTCGGCACATAAAGTAGGCCAATGACGCTCCCAGTGACGCGAACCATAAACATTGCGTAAACCTAGGAGTTCCATGTCCGATTTGATTGTTGCAAGCCATGTCTTCAGTTGCCCACCTCGGCGGCGGCGCCAGTTTGCACATTGACCTGGGTTCATCACCTGCCGTACCAGTTCGTCTTCGGGTTTGCGTAGTACGTGCCCGAACCATTGAAGTCGACGATGTTGGATCCAGACGGATAGTTGCATGATGTCACCGCATTGGTGACGAACAGATGCGTTCGACACCCGGTCCATCCATTTTGTCTTTGTGATGTACCTAAGGCACCAATGGTCGAATACTTCAAGCTTTTTGGAGTCCTCAGAACGTAATGGCCAAGTCTCACAGCCATACAGTAGCACAGGGCGAACAGTAACCTGGTAGACTCGGATTTTCGTTTTGAGGCTGATTTCACTTCTTCTCCAAAGTGAGTTCTTCAATTGTAAGAAAGCAAGTCTGGCACGGTCGATGCGTGTTCGGACTTCATTCTTTGCTTGACCAGTTGGAAGTATTTTTGAGCCAAGGTACGTAAAATCGTCGACTGTTTCGATTGGGCTGTCGTACACCGTGAGCTGCTCATCAGATGAAGATACACCGATGGCGAAGGCTTTCGTTTTGTCGGCATTGATTTCCAGACCAACGGCTGATGAAAACTGGGCCACTTGATCCAAAACGGTTTGCATGCTCCCAAAGCTGTCAGCAAGGAGAACAACATCGTCTGCGTAATCAACATCCGTCAGCCATAGGTTATTTGATACTTGAACGCCTCGGAACCCAGTTAGCGCGTTGCTCAGAATCCAGTCAACCGCATAATTGAACAATATGGGTGACAAGGGACATCCTTGTCGAACCCCAGTGTGCAGACTGAATTCATCCGATTCTTCTCCGTAAACACGTACTCTGGCTTTGGTGGCTGCATAGTAGGCCTTGATCAGATTGACGAGTTTTATGGGCATTCCGTCGAGCAGCATGATGTTCCATAGGGAGTCGCGATCAACAGAGTCAAAAGCAGCTCGGAAATCAATAAAACAAGCGACGGTTGGTTGTTGAAATTCGTTGCGATGTTCCAAAACTCGCCGTAATGTAAAGATCTGATCAACACAGCCTTTGCCTGGGCGGAATCCACCCTGATTGGGACGGGTACGGGCATGCCGCTCATTACAGAAGCGGTTCAATAGAATCGACGCCAACAGCTTGGATGCGGTGTTGAGAAGACTGATACCACGGTAGTTTTCGCACCTTGATCTATCACCCTTTTTGGGAAACGGTAGCAGGATTGACATTCCGAAGTCTGACGGGCATGCTTCCTGTTCCCAGATAGAAGAGAACAGTCGATGGATTGATGGCAGTAGTGTGCCTATACAGGCCTTGTAGATCTCTGCAGGAATTCCATCTTCACCGGGGGATTTCTTGTTCTTCATGCGCTGGATGGTCGTAGCGATCTCAACCTCAATTGGGGAAGAGCAGTCCACGTCGTAGCTGGGTGTAGATGTTGTAGTTGGTTGCGGTGGGGAGCAGCCACTGTATGGTCGGTTCAATAACTGCGAAAAATGTTCAACCCATTTTGAGATTTTGTCATTGACATCAGAAATACAGTCTCCTGTTGCGCTGCGTAGAATTGTCTGCATTGCGCTTACCAGATGCTTTACGTATAAGACGGAAGAGAACCCCGAAATCACCGACGTTTGCAGCCGATTCCATGGCGGAAGCCATTTCATCCCAGTACTGCTTACGGTCAGCCCGAACAGACCTCGTGGTTTCACGTCTCAGGTGGCGATAATTAGGCGCGTTATTCATCCGGGCATCTCTTGCTTTTTGTGACGCCCGTATCGTGCGTTCAGAGATCCAGTCTTTATGGTGACTTTTGATGGTTCCGAGCGTTTCAAGCGCAGCTTGCTGAGTAGAGAGTTTCAAGTTATTCCATTGATGCTCCACATTGGTTTTATCTACGGCATGAGTTCCATCGTCAGCGGAAGTCAACTTTGCAGTGATTGAGGCAGATAGTGCTGTACAACGGGATGGGTCCGTTAGGGTTGCAACATTCAGGCGTCTCGTAGGTTGACGGCGCCGTCGGGACTTGAGATGAAGCCTCAATTCGGCACGTGAAAGAGTGTGGTCGGACCCTCCTCGGTTGCCAGTTTCAGCTCCTCGGTATGACCTGCAATCTTCGACAGAAGACATCCAACGCGACCGTACCAGAATGTAGTCGATCTGATTGGCTGTGTGACCATCGTTTGAATACCAGGTGAGCAAATGCTTCCGAGGGTGTTGGAAACGCGTATTGGTAACGCACATATGGTTGACATCTGCAAAGCTGATAAGTCGTGCTCCGTTCTCGCAGCGTTCACCTAGACCAAACTTTCCCAGTATGTGTCTGGTGGATGAGTCAGAAGGTCCTGTTCGTGCGTTCCAGTCACCAGCGACAAACAGTATGTCGCCTCTGGAAATTCCGTTGATAGTCTCTTGCAGTTGGTCGTAGAACTCATCTTTCACATCTGAATCAGCTGCGAGGGTTGGTGCGTAGACGGCTACCACTGTGATGTTGAAAGGTTTCCCTCTCAGTCGTACCGTTGCGATCCTCGGTGATACAGGATTCCAAGCCAGCATGGCTCTCTGCGCCGTAGGACCAAGTAGAATGGCTACACCGTGTTGTCCGGACCCGTCAACTGGTCCGCTGTGATGCATCAAGTACGTTGATTCTGCCGACGGTACTTTTATCTTCGTTGATCCTGTGCCGGGCAGTCGGACTTCAGACAGGCATGCAACTTCAATCTGGTAGTCATATAAAGATTTGGCCGTAATTGCTTGGCTGCCGATATCAAGCAGTGTTCGAACATTCCAACACCCGAAATAAATAGGTGTTTTCGCGCTGATAAAACCAGATAGCTTTTCACTTGACACCCTAGCCTCTGGGGGAGCACAGAGCGCGTCGCTTGCCGTGGACGCCGTAGCATGAACGGTATTCATAGATTGTGACATTTTCATGGAGTTTTCATGGAGTTTCTTGGGAATATGGTACAAATGGTGTCCCCTCACCACTCGGCTTTTTGATCGAGGACACACCTCTAGCCTTTGCACATCCAAGCGCAGTCTGCAAGGCAGCAGTAAGTTGTATGGTTGCCGGTGGCTGTAAACACAAAATCACTGCTTCACTGCGTTGACTCTTTATGTACTTTCTGACTGCTGTGTGTCTTCATGTACTCTTATGACGTGGCTTGTTATTATATATGACTCACATCGTAATACTAAATGCATATATGTTAGTCCTTTACAATGAATAATCTTATAATATTGAATGCAATTGTGTCATGATTACTATGAAAATTTTCTTGCTGACGTCAGTCGACGCCAGTGCGTGGTGTGTGTTGAGAAGGTTTATTCTCATTTTTGATAGAGTTTTGCACTTATGTAAAATGAAAATGACGTCTCTCACACGCTGAGCTTCGCAAGAGCCAATACTGATATTGCATAGACAACCAGGCTTCTCTATTAACCACGACTAGATTCCTGGTAGTATAATTTCATTAATAAAAGCAATTTACTGTGATCAAATGGCCTATATTTAGAATAAATGTGTTAGACCATAATATGACTAACTTTCCTTTTTATACTAAAAAAGATATCCCCGTGAGCTGGATGTACAAGGTACCAGTGTTATAAACGTCCCAACCAACGAAGACAGCGTTCTTTAACAATATGCTAGTCGTGGAAAATCGATGAACAGTCAGATGGAATTGTTCAATTTACATATGTAACCATTCCAACGTAGTAGTCTTGATATTCATTTCAGTCAAATATAGAATTTCACATTATCACTTACTACGTGTTTTTGAATATGTGAAGGTTTGCGGAAAATTAGTGTTCTTGGTGAGCTGCGCCTCCCAATCCGATAACGATCGTGATTCTCTGGCATAATGACCACTGGTGAGGTGGTGGATTTGGGTGTACAATTCTTACATGTTGTGCTATGACACTGTTTCCTACTTTTTAAGGATATTAAACCAGTGCGGATTCTCAGTCACTATATGACCGGCGACCAACTGTTTGCAAAACTTACGAGTCCTATTGCACTTTCTTCATTTTAAAACTGTTACGTGTTGTTCAGCTTGACTGCTAATAAGGATTATTACCAGATAATCGTTCTTTGTCGTCGAGACTTGCTGAGGCTTGTTCAAACCTATTCTTAGCGTTCTATGTGAGGTTGGCTACGCTATCGGCTGTAGCTACTTGAGATATGCATGAAGCATAGACTTACCTGAAAACTTTTACAAATTGTTATTCCTTTAGGAATACGGAAATTTGCGTATGATAAGAGTGGCCCTACGTTGCAAAATTTAAAGCTATTTCTGACAGCAAGAAGATTTTAATCTGTGTACAATAAAGTATTGTCTTACCACCCGCATTTTTAACGTTGCTACGACCTGCGACAAGAAACTGGCAGGAAGAAAAACAGTTCTTTTCAAAACAGGTCGAGACTAGTAGAGCCTGATATCGTTTTCACTGTCATCTTTGTGCAGAGCTTACTGGTCTATAGCTCCGTTACACGATAAATCTTGTCCCAACCTGGTGTTGAAATCACAGCAAAACACTAAGATGCTGGAACGCCATCTTCAGTACCTGAGGCTTCATCACATCACTTCAAGGGTAGAGTCGTTAAAAATTGTTACGTAATGTTTAATGACCCTAATGATTATGTCCTGCGAACCCTGCCTGGCTAGGTAAGTTATGGAGAAGAATGAAAGTTCGCGTTTTTTGCGAGTACTTGAAACACTTTTCCCCGCGGAAACAAGCAATGACAACAATGTGAAAGTGCAGTTCGTCAGCTTTGAAAGATTTTATGTCTAGTATATTCTAAGAGCCATGGAATTTTAACAAACTTGTTTTCTAGGAACACTTAAAGACCTGGGAAGGTAAACGGAAACAAAACGTGCGTGTTGCACTCCAGTGTGTGAAGAGTTGTCATCGAAAATCGCTTTCGCCTAATTTAAACCGGAGCTCATGT
The DNA here is from genome assembly GCA_029291075.1 of Eudiplozoon nipponicum. Classification (NCBI taxonomy): domain Eukaryota; kingdom Metazoa; phylum Platyhelminthes; class Monogenea; order Mazocraeidea; family Diplozoidae; genus Eudiplozoon; species Eudiplozoon nipponicum. The sequence continues at coordinate 71,318 of JAQBSW010001987.1, read as the reverse complement.
GCATGAGCGCAAAATATATCCAAACTGCTCTCTGTCTAAAGGATATGATACAACCGTCTTTATTAGTACTCTTGCAAGTTCATGATGACAGGTCCTCTCCCAGTATTGCATAATGAACATTCCATTTTGGAGCTCAAGATTTGTGGATTCGTTTAACTTCAGAGTATTTTACCTTCTAAATTTGCAGGTTTAAGGTTCTCATCGGTCGGGTTTGTCGGTTTCCTGGCCTTTTTGGGTCTCATATGTTTTGCTGCTGGACACCAACGGCCTGCTATGGTAAAAGCTTTTCTTCTGCAGTTTTTCATATCTTCACCTTTCCTGCTCCCAAAATGTTTTTTAGGAAGCGATAGTGTTTGCTGAAAAAAAATGACGTGTATTAAAATGACAAGTATGCAATACCTTTACGTGCCAATATACGGAAGTATACGAAGACCAACAAATAGGATTGCATTTATATATACATAAATAAATACAATCATAAGCATATAGATCAATACAGGTGTATGAATATTCATATACATATTTACTCCCAAATATACATAATAAAAAAGTATTTACGATACCCAATGAAGTATATTCAGAAATCTCCTTATCTTCGATTGTCTTCCACCAATTTCCCTGATGGCGTGAGAAAACACTCGTTCCATCACATGCCGCTGGAGGCCGGACTTGGATAACTATAGACAGTTGAGTGCTCACGCTAAGATGTATTGTACGTGTTAGGAAATTAGCCCTGAATCGTGAAATTGATACCGTTTAACGGGTTCGCCATGAGTTCTACATAACTGCACACGTGATAGCTTTTCTAACCCAGATTATGTGACATTTAAGTTTGTAATTTGTTTATAAACGGTAGATTAAGCAAACCCAAGAAGTTAATATCTCTGAAAGGTATTTTAAAATTGCATTGTCCATGTCGATACAACAACAATGCTAATAAATCATGATAGGAATCTTCACATGCTTACCTTCAATTTTAAAGGAGCAGGTAATTATTTCAACTGTAGCGTCTAATGTGAAGAGTAGCAGTTCGACTGTATGAGTGTGTGATCATATTTGTCGAAGTAAATTCGTGTTTCCTGTCTCTTTTTTAATATACTAAACTTGTTTGCAGCAAAAAAGTAAGAAACAATATTTTAGAATTGATTACAACCGGAAGTTTTGGAGCATTGTCTCTGCAATTCGTTAAGGATCGCTGATATGTAGCCGATTCGTTTTTAAGCATCAGACTATATATCATCATTGCAAAAAGTATACCTTTTCATTTGAGGTTAAAAGAGTAGTATAAAAGCTCGACAGAGTTTGTAATTAACAAATGATTAATTGATTTTCTGTCTATTTGTACAGATGAAAGTAGAAGCTAGTATGGAACAGTTAATTCAATTATTACCGAGATTACGACCGGATGGTATATACTCAACTGCAATGCCTGCAGCATTTACGCCACATCCTCGGTCGTCTTTTGAACAGCAGCTGTTTTCTTCTCAAGTTTACTCTCCTGAAGTCGTCGCACAATCTCATAATTTTCTTTTTCCACAATTTCCTTCATATCACCCATCTCAAAATAAAATTCCTATGCCGCCGTCACAAATTCCTACATTGGATCTTCAACAAAATCCTTACTATATTCCGCAATATCAGCAAACAAGCGACAATCAACAATTGCAGCCTCCACAACACCCAGCTTCTCAGGAAATACAAAATGAGCCATCGTCTCTCAACATTGTTAATGGATCGCCGACGAAGTCGCAAACTCCCCCCATTCATCAACCTAGTCCTCCTCGTTTACCGGCTCAAAGCTCTCAGTTGCCTCGCTTGCGGTAGGATTTAACAAGCTATTTATATTTATTTATTTATATAGACGAATGTATATTATATATATTATTATCTAGTAAATCAGTTTCCTCTTTATTGAGGAGTCGGTAATCAAAAGTAAAGTCTACGAGCCGACCAGTTCCATGCGACCGGTCTTTGAAGTTCCGTCGATATTGAAACTTATTTATGAAGGCTAATTTAACATCCTGCTCGCCAAGCCATAAAAGCATGGCTGGAATCGCTGGAGTAATAGAAAGTCCATGTCTTGACCATATAGTATTATTTTCGATGTCGTTCAATTGATTATGCAGCGCTGCATCTTCTCTAACTAACAGACTGAAATAGAACACAAATCTGTGTTAGCGTAGTGGCATATGCAGTCTAGTTTGCTTAATTCTTCCTTATTAGAATAGGTTCTTGTGCCACGCAGTTGGCAACAATTTAATCTTCCTCTGGTTGTGTATTATTATTTTTATGAAATTCTGCTGCTAGTTTTAACTAAATCAAGTAGTAGCGCTTTCGAGATGAGTTTTATTGTGTTCAAATTGAAGCAAAATATCATAATCGTTTTTACGCACGTTGGCATTTTAGTTCTTTGCATTAATTTTCGATCTTAGTTTGTTATTTTGCACTATGAAGCCATACGGTGAAAACATCCACAAGTCGCCATTACACGTGTCGCTTTGAATTTTAGTTTGCTATGTCTAGAGTATGCATCGTACGGTGGTCTAGGTGGTGTAACTTATGCGTATTTTTGTTAGGTCGTTTACTCTGGGCTCAATCCACTCTTTGACTTTTCATGGATTTCTTTTCGTTTAGGTATCTACCATGTTCGCTGACTGTGAAGCATCAATTCATCGTTTAGATGTTATCTTACTTATAATGCTAAGCATTACGCTGCTTTTGTAAATTTTACGCTTTTACCAATTTTAGATTTACCAACTTGATTACCGAATGTGCCCGAAATTATTTAAAAATGCGATCAATGAAAATTTTGACGTTATCTATGCTTTTTATATCATATATACAGTTTCAATTTAGTTGTATTTAGTTTTATAGTGTATTTTTTTACTTAGTGCTTTCTAAAAAAATTACATTGAAGAGATAATATGATATGTAGAAGCTTTATGGTTTGTAGATGTATTCAGCAGATAGGCTAAAATAATTGTCTATTTCTTTTAATTTGTGTGCACTATTTAAAGTCGTTTAAGTGATCGAATTCGCCGACAGTCAACTGATTTCGGCAAATCCGGCATAAGCAATCCGTCAACTAATCTTTCGACTGCTGGATCAAATGAAGTGCTCCCGCAGACTTCACCAACTCGTTGCCAGTCTCCCATTTCCCAAGTAAACACTTTGCAAGCAAGCATCGTTAACACAAACAAAGGATCCTCATCGGTCGAGGTTATGCACTCCAGCAGCTGTACTACAGACAAACAAATACCGGACGAACAAATCACTATGTCTCAAAGCCATCCAGTTACCTTACCCGGTTCCAGAGAAACTTCTTCATTATTGGTTAGTCATTCGCCTGAAAGATTTACGTCTGACCCTGCGACTGTTCATGGTGACGCTGGTTTTACCATTAATAAAGATCGAACCGACAGTACTGGACAAATTGTTAAGGATAGCATTAATATTAATGTTGGCACAACAGAAGAAACGACTCATTTTAAAGACTCAATTGACACAATTCCTGGTCAAAGTTTATTATCTTTGCAGCAGTTTAGTGGAGTTGTAGAGGAACACGATAACGATCGGATTGCCGATTGCAATGAAAGTCTCAAAACAACTGATGAAGTTAACGGCGAAACAAATAGGATTACTATTGAGCATTTTTACTGCAATGAGAAGGATACGCGAAATAATAGTGATGATCTAAAAGTTTGTTCGAAATTCAGTGATCATTGGACTCCTAGTTATGAAAATCGCCTAGTAAATGAAGATATGTCGCCTGTTGTGAAAATCGAACCGCTGCATTCTATGTAAGTGATTATATAAAATGTAATCAAAGAACTACCTGTAGAAAAAGTAATTACTGTGGAGTTCTTTTCTTTGAGCGATACATTGATTGTTTAATTGTGTAACTTTTATTTAAATCAAGATCCTATTATTTACATACATATGTCAGTATAATCTAAGAATTGTATGATGTTCCATAGCCATCAATCAGTACGTGTGATTGGTGGTGGTGTTGCTATGCTACAGTTAAATACTGTTTGTTGCGAAGCCCTAATATATATGCAAGTATGTATTAGGTGTTGCGAACCTAGTAACAAATTGTTCAGTTGTTACCAGAAGGATAAACCAAAGGCAGCATGGACGGAATGTATAATCTCATGCACATTCGTGTCGTGCTTACTGGCGACTCATCAGTATGAGCCGGTATTACGCCCTTTAACCACGATATATTTTGGTCAAGAATGTGGGATAATAGGACGGCACAATCTCCTAGACGAATGTGTGACGAATGGGTGTATGGATTTACTGGAGAAGCAGGTGCTCAGAAATTGTTGTAATTCTCAATTTCGGTGAACTTTAGCATAAATTGATATCCATCAGGTTGGTATCATGTACCGACTCGGAAACCATAGTGTTAGTACCATGTACCTTTTCGGTACAATAATTTTGGTATCGGTTACTAACACAATAGCCATAGTGTTAGTATCCTTTACAGACTCGGTATATATATTATATAGTGTGAGTTAGCGTTGAAGTCGCATTGTCGTAGACTTTATATGATGTTAGCTTCACTATTGCAGGTTTACACATTCGTCTAGGAGATTGTACCGTCCTATTATCCCACATTCTTCGACCAAATATATAGTGGTTAAAGGGCGTAAACCGGCTTCTTCTGATGAGTCGCCAATAAGCACGAAATGAATGTGCGTGTTGCTATGTTGTTTGAATTGTTAAATACAATGGCATTTATGCTTATTTCGATTCCGAATACTTAATTTAAAGAAAAAATAAGAAAAGTTGACACCCATATGTGTATTTCTAGAGTGGCCATCCAGTGCTCTTCGTTAGGCAAGCATTAATTACTTTGGCTTGGTCAAGTTTTACGCGTGTCTTTAATTCAATGTACCAGCAGAGGTCTGTTCTCTCAATAAGCACCAGATTGGCGTAAGGAACAGAATGAGCAGATTTAAGCATGTATGTCACTCCTCTACAAGTCGATTGGTATTTTAGGAACTGTTCTTCTACAAGGATAGGGTCCACGTGTGAAACCCTGAGCGATAGGCATCGAAACCATCTCAGCAGCAATCTTATTACAGATTTAGAGTAGTATCATCCTGACTTTTTTCTTTGTTGGGCAGAGTTGCCTGCAGTGTTTGGCTTTTGTTTAAGCCGCGAAATTGTGAAAACTGTAAGGAAGCTCTATTACTGATGTAACCTTTCCTAGAAGTTGACTTGGCCATAATAAAGTGTTCACAAGTATAGTTTGCCTCAGTTTTGTGTGCCACCTGTGTATTTATCTATATCTGATCTAGATACTCTCCGTTATAAATAGAGATGTCTTTTTTGCTTTAGACGACTTGCTTGTTCCATTTTGGTTTCTTTCTGGAAGTGGAATTAGGCATTAAAATTGAATTTTATCTGTTTGGGTTAGGGCACTGCGAACTGAATATTACTGATAAGGTACAACCTTTACAAGCCGACATGTTCTGTTTTTTCAATTCTTCATTGAGCCTTGTTATGGGCCGCCGATCGCGTTGGTTTTGATACTGATGAATGTAGTTTGCACATCATGCGTAGCAGGCTACTGCGGCAACTCCGATGGATAGCTGGATTCGAAGAAAAGTAAGCGTAGACATCCAGTGGCGATATTTGCTACTTAATGATTCTGCACAATTCCCTTACAAACCGAAGTACCTTTGGAAGGGAGGAAAGCTCTGGTTTTTCAGCGGCAAGCAGATTTCAGCAAATAGGCTTGGTTTATTTTTCCTTACTGAGGTAGATTCTTCTGGAACCCACAGTGCGGGGGACTTTAATATTGGTTTATGTATGCATTTCTGTATGTACATATTGTGGAAATTTGCTTAGGGTTTGTGTGGATTTATCACGCTGTTTCTCATACAGTTTCTTATTTTTCATCTTGGCTGCCAATTTTTGTTTTGTTTGTCTTTAAAAGTGTTTTTTACATCAAGTGCTTTCTAATTTTTGAAGTAATTACAAAAAGTTATGTATTTTGTAATTTAGTTTTGCTCCAGTTTCTGAGGAGCAGTCCAACTCGATGAAGGCCAAACAAAATGATGTTAGCCCTATGCCTGTTGACAACGAGCCTGATACGAAATTGAGTCCATCAATTCCAATTTCGTCAACCATTTCAGTTGCGCCGTGTTTAACCAAAACAGAATCGATAACATCCGAAAAACTTTCCTCGCCATCAGTAGCCACAGTTTCAACATTGAAGCCAAAGTCTACTGATGCTAAATTAGCACGTTTACTAAAGAGCCTAGAAAGCAATCGAATTCAACCCCCGGCAAGCACTAAACGGAAATCCCAGCCACCTATTACTTGGTTTGATCTGGACCTGCAAACCAAATTTTATTCAACTACGATGGAATCAACTCGGTGTTCTCAGTTAAATGAACCATCCTCACCATTATCATCCTCCACTTCAAATGCGCACAATAATAAAAATTGTAGCAAATCAGAAGCAAATAAAAATATGAACAAAACTGACAATAATGATGAAGACTTAGAATCTGTAGTTGTCTTAAAGACCAATGGTATGCTAATGATAATAATGTTTGTTTAAATCATGCGCAATTTCGCGAATATCCTTTATCCATTATCATTAATGCTTTTCAATTTTTTCTATGAATCTTTTGAACTCAGGTATTTCGTCAGTCATCTGAGCAAAAGGAAAACCTGCGATTACACATGCATATGTTTATGATGGTTTTACGGATGATAGATTAGGAGATTTTTAATCCAATTTAAGTGTAAATGGGACACCATGTTGAGATAAGTCGTATTTCGGCCTAGTTTTATTCTTTAATTTATAGTATTACATCATGCCGGATATGAGATTACTCAGAATATGCTTTAGGGATGCTGGATGGTTATTTGTGCTTTCAAGACGATGTACTTGGGTAGCGCACTTTTTATCGCTTTTAATCTTTTACTCTATTTAAATATATTTCATTAAGAATTGATAAAGCAGAAAAGAAGGTATCGTATTTATTGTTAGTCAACAGAGGAGTAGACTGCATTGAAATTCCTAGTTTCGTATTTTTGGGTCTAAATCTACGGACAAATCCTCACCCGTACATTTTAATAATCAATTCATCAACACTGAAATGCTCTATTGATTGAAAGTAGACTTCATATTTTATTACGAAATCAGGAATGAATGTCGATGTAAATCAATTTTTTGATTAAACAAAGATAAGTAAATTTTTTTGGAATCAATTGTTGGGCCTAGACACAATAATTTCCAACCTTAGAACATTCTGGTCATATACGCTCGTACAGAAATGGTTATCTTACACTCTTCGATACTTTGTAGATTCGATTATGATTATCCATCTAGAATCATATTATATTGCTTCAATCAACCCGGTTGATGGTTCGAGTGAACGGATTTACTGGAATAAAAGATGTTTAGAAATAGGTGTGATTCGCTTTCTCTTTTTGCTATCATAATGTTGTTTTTCGGTTCTGACCCAATAGCCATTGTGTTGCCTTCCTTTACAGACTGTTTATATATTTATATATATATATATATATATATATATATATATATATATGTGTGTGTGTGTTAAACAGTAATTGATTGCGCGGGGGTGGTAACAATTCTTTAAACACCAATCACATTGTATTTAACCAGTCGTCGAACAACATAACAAAACTACCGACAGTCGCAATGCACTAACGCGTTTCGATCTTCCATGATCATCATCAGAGTGCGACAGCAAACTGATTAGCGAGGATCAAACCGCATTGAATATATATGTAAATCAAATTTAGAATCGCGGCTCTCACCTCTAGCAGCCTCGCATACATTGAACTTGGCTGGAAATGTCGGCTGCACAATTTCTATGCAGTCACGAACATTAACTGTTTGCAGATTTCGCCACATATACATATATAGGCAATACAATTTAAACAATAACTTATTGCGCGGGAGGTGGTAACAATTCTTTAAATCAAGTTTTCGAGCCTGAAGCACGAATCGGATGTGCACATGAGATTGTACATTTCGTTCGTGCTGACGTTGGTTTTTCCTTTTGGTCATATTTCAACTAATTTTTTACTGGGTGCGCAACACGTAATTAAATATTGCATATATATATAAATATATATTAGTTTTGCGCCACAAACAAGAAATGAACTCCGTCGATGGCCGTCTTCATTTGTCGTGCTAAATTCGATAACTTCAAAAATGCTAGGAAGACTACACTGCTTTATTACCGGAGTACAATTTACCACCATAATATTCATTGTGATACCCAGTCTTCTGTATATTTTAGTGGGAGTTTTGAGGTCTTGGTCGTAGATTCGTATGCTCCTCAAGAATCTAGCGGGCAAGAGACTGCTCCCCTTGTGGTAAATGTTCTTTAATATTTTGCTTATGATGATTAATGTGTTTATTTTGTAAACTAGATTATCATAGATAGTTAATGGGAAAAGGAATTATGAGAAAGTCACGCTGAGTGTAATGTGTGCTTTCTAACTAGGATATTTACGTCGTCAAAATATACTAATATAAATGTTTCTTGAAGGAGTTTCCTTGTTGCGCACCTGGATTAATTGAAATTACCTGATCTGCGTTTTGTTCCAGTAATTTTCTTTTATCAAAATATTTCGGCCCATCTTACCGTAGGCCTTCATCAGTTGCATCTCACGACTTGCTTCATTTGTTTCGTTAGATGCAACTGATGAAGGCCTACTAATATAAATGTTGTATTTTGGAAATAAAGCTTTGTTTAAAAAATTACTACAATCAAGGTTGATATCTTGATATAAACACTTGACCCTTTATGTACACAAATTTATCAGTATAAACAGATCATTATAAATTGTTGAAAGGAAATTCATCCAGTAATACAATTAAACAATAATTGATTGTGTGGATGGTGGTAACAATTCGTTAAATCAAGTTTGCAAGCTTGAAGTAAACACCAATCTCATTGTTTTTAACCATTCGTCAGACAACATAGCAAAATTCCCGCCGTGTTTTGCTCTGTTGTTTGATGACCGGTTAAATACAATGGGATTGGTGTTTACTTCAAGCTCGAAAACTTGTTTTAATCATATCATCCAGTAGACCGGTTTCGTCCTTATTAGGAACTCATCACGTACTGTCAAGTATGTTTTGCGGACAGAGCTCGAGACTGAAAACGCCTGCTTAGGAATCTGCTGCTCTAACCACAGCCTCCCTGGCGCTGTGTAACTGTATACTATCTTTTATAAATTTCTATCGTCAATTACACAATTTTACTCATAAGTGTAAGGCGGCATTAGGATTTATTAACTGACATTGCCAGTACACTTACGACGCGTCTATAATAGGCTCTTTCCATTAAAGTCCATCTTCTGACGTGAACGTGGCGTGACTACTTGTAGTAACAGAAGAAGCGACGAAGGCGTTTTCTAAAAAACAAGATATTCTAGGATGATAGTTTTTGTTTGTCTGGAGCATTAGACCAAAAATGAATACTGAGCGTCGACCACTGAGCAGATGAGGCTTATCATTATTTCTGGATAGGCTATCTAGGAGCAGAATGTCTGAATATAAAACATACTTGCTCACCAGAAATTTTCTACCTAGTGTTCTATTGTTGCCCACTGATAATCGTGCTAAAAATACCCAATAATGATTCACTACTTCATCGACCGGCGCAAAGTATGAAAGGTTCGTATTTTTCTGCTAAGTTGTACCGCTGATATTTCTGCTGCTGCTTCTAATAATGCTACAGAAGCTACTACGACTGCTAATAGTACACTAACGACATTGCTATTAATAATATTGTTACTTCGACTAAGTTTAATATTCCGGCTGCTACCACTACTAAAACTTCTATTATGCTACACTTAAAACTTCGCCACTACTACTGATACTACTACTGCTAAAACTACTAATAATGATAGGGAAAAATACTGCGACTGCTAATAGTACACTAACGACATTGCTATTAATAATATTGTTACTTCGACTAAGTTTAATATTCCGGCTGCTACCACTACTAAAACTTCTATTATACTACACTTAAAACTTCGCCACTACTACTGATACTACTACTGCTAAAACTACTAATAATGATAGGGAAAAATACTGCGACTGCTAATAGTACACTAACGACATTGCTATTAATAATATTGTTACTTCGACTAAGTTTAATATTGCTGCTGCTACCACTACTAAAACTTCTATTATACTACACTTAAAACTTCGCCACTACTACTGATACTACTACTGCTAAAACTACTAATAATGATAGGGAAAAATACTGCGACTGCTAATAGTACACTAACGACATTGCTATTAATAATATTGTTACTTCGACTAAGTTTAATATTGCTGCTGCTACCACTACTAAAACTTCTATTATACTACACTTAAAACTTCGCCACTACTACTGATACTACTACTGCTAAAACTACTAATAATGATAGGGAAAAATACTGCGACTGCTAATAGTACACTAACGACATTGCTATTAATAATATTGTTACTTCGAATAAGTTTAATATTGCTGCTGCTACCACTACTAAAACTTCTATTATACTACACTTAAAACTTCGCCACTACTACTGATACTACTACTGCTAAAACTACTAATAATGATAGGGAAAAATACTGCGACTGCTAATAGTACACTAACGACATTACTATTAATAATATTGTTACTTCGACTAAGTTTAATATTGCTGCTGCTGCCACTACTAAAACTTCTATTATACTACACTTAAAACTTCGCCACTACTACTGATACCACTACTGCTAAAACTACTAATAATGATAGGGAAAAATACTGCGACTGCTAATAGTAAAACTAGCGCAATATGCTGATGCTTCTCTAACGAATAGCCATGCACTTCATGGTTATAGATCTTGTAGTATTTAGCTAATGTTTTGTTCGATTGAAACGTTTCTACTTTTTTAGGAGTTATATCAACCATCCAGTTACATTTCACGGTATACCATTTGCATAAAATTATATTCTTGTTGCTATTGAATCTATATATTATTTCAATTTTTATGTCTCAGTAAATGATCAGGAAGGCGTTTGTAGCGTTGAGGCAGAGAAAACGCTTACGGAGCACAATCGAGGTTCTGATAATCACAAAAGCGACACAACACCTATGCCCAGTCTTTCAAAAAATGATTCCTTGAAAAAATGTGTTCAGTCCGAGGTTGACGTAACAGAGCATAAAAGTACGCGCCGTGTTCGGTTCCTGACAGACGGCGGTGATAAAGCCTCTACTGTACTTCCATTAACAGTGACATCAGTGACATCATCGTGCGGTTCGTCTAGCAAAAATCGAACTTTGAAAGTTTCAACGTCTGATAAACAGATTAAGGCTAGATTACATAGCGGAAATGTCACGAGAAGAGGACGTAGAAGATTGTCAGTGGTGTCAGATAGTGATGAAGAAGACAACGAAATAGCTTATCGTCCTGGGCGTCCAATTGAATTAGGGCAAAAACGAATTCGACGAAGTCCTCTTGGTAATATTTTTAAAAAACGTGATCATGATCATTGTATGGCTAATAAGAAAATTGAATCAGCTTCACGTTATATCGACACACAGTAAGTTTTTATATGAAATAAGTTGTTAAAATGCACAATTGTTCTTCTATTTTACTGTCATAAAAGTGAACTAACTTTTCTCTCTCCTTGTTTACGTTGTTGTGTATTTAAAAATAGAAGTTTTTGTATACATTTTGCATGTACCCTTCCTATGTGTAAAATGTAAAAATGATGTTATCAGATACTATATATAGTGAATATATATATATACACACACACACATATATATATATATATATATATATATATATATATATATATATATATATATATATGGGTGTGTGTGTATTCCTTTTTAGGTATTTGAATAGAACATATGAAAGAAACAGTTCTTGTATATGATAATTTTTATATTTCTGCACATGGGATGGGTACAAAGAATTTTATCATAGTTTACATTGAAAAGGGATAAGAATTATCTTTGAAATGTAAGCCACTGATAAAGACACACTCATTCTGTTGGCTTCGCTTGAAAACTACATGGTTTATGTGCTATACACATATAAATAATTGTATGAATTTACCACAGATTATGTCGCACGTTTTAAAAAAATTCAGAAATGAAAACGATGCTTGTTAGCCTTGTATATTTATTGTATTATATATATACCGCCACTTTGAAAGTTGTGAAATTTGTATTAAATTGCGTGAGTTGGATTGTATATTTCTCCAGACTAAGTTAAACGGTGTATCTAATAGCAAAGGCAATTCATCCAGTAGACCGGTTTCCTTCATGTGAAACCTATTTAGAATCTCTTAAGACCTTAAGTTCTAGCTATCCATTCCCGATCTGCTAATGTACAACGTGCACAATGAAAATTTGAGGACGTTATTTTGAATTAAAGTTTAATGGCAGGATTTTAATCAATCATATGTTGTCAGTCTAAGCTAAACATTTCCTTAGGTAATAAAATCAATTTATTCAGTAGATCGGTTTCGTCCTTATTCGAAACTCTTTAAACAATATCCGGATTTATCAACGGACTTGGCTCGAACATTTATTTCGGAGCCTGTGGGTCTACTGCGCCACATTACGCATAGTTTTAAGTCATATACCAACTTGTTTTTGTTAGCCTTCCCTTCAGGCTTAACAAAGTTCTACATTTTTTTTAAACTAGATAAATGCGAAAACTCGAAGCTTCAATTTTAGAAGTTTTTTTATTTTTGTATCCATCTTGGTGACTGTCAATTTTGTACTTCCTATGTTGTGGGTATTTCTACAATACACCCTAAATAGCTGAACCACAGTTTTGGAAAACTGGAAAAATTAGAAAGGAATATGCGTAAGTCAGCAAGAATGTATTTCATTTTCAACGTTTAGCATTAGTGCCACGTGAAATTACTTTCGTTTTCCTAACTAAGTTTTGTTACTGCTTTGTTTATTTAAAGCTTTTAATGTCAGATGCTTTAACATTTGGTGCACTTTTGATAGATGCCACAAAGACAGTATAAATCATTAATAGTGCTCAATTGAAAATGGTCAAGCATTTATTTTGAAACGTGTAAGTATGCAAAATGGCTTGCTCATTGCATCAGTTTTACTGACCATCTACAAGCTAAGTTAATATGATACTTTAAATCAAGTTTGCGAGCTTGAAGTAAACACAAATCCCGGTAGTTTAGTTATTTTGTTCGACGACTAGTTATATACAATGGTATTAGTGGTTATTTCAAGCTGGCAAACTTGATTTGAAGAAACTTAATATAATGCCTATCAATTTTACTCGCTTGCCTCGTTATTCCAGGTACCATGAATAAAGTCCTGGTGATAACTATCTTGTCTTAACACATACATTTATACTATCAAGTAGTTGCGTAAGTTGTGTATATGCTGTCTATATGTTGCTTCAATAATCACTTTTATTATCTTGGTTCAAATTTGTTTGTCTGGAATGGAAATACTCTTATTTGATTATATTTGCTCACACTACGCAGCTTTATTTCATCAGTATCTAATATGCAGATGGACTGTAGTTTAAAAACATCAATAAACTGAGGAAAATTTTTACGAGGGAAATTGATTTTTAAATAAATGCGTACTAATAAAGATTCGGTAAATTAATAAATAATTAAACGAACATTGGTTGCGTGGGCGGTGATAACAATTATTATAATTAAGGTTGCGGTCTTGATATAAGCACCTGGTCCATTAATTACTTACGTATGTCAGGTGCTTATATCAAGACCGCAACCTTGATTTTAACAGTTAATGAATAAAGCAGTTTACTGGCTTAGTCTTGTGGACATTGATTAAATTGATACTGGATGTGTAACAATTATTAAATATAAATTTTCTGTATAGTATTTGATTTTCAGGACATTGTTGAACACTTCAAGTGACTCCATCCAACGCGTTTGGTCACACGAGGACTGTTAATATACATATATAATGTTTTTGCGTGTAATTTACTGTTTATTTTTTTGAGATTAATGTTAAACTTGCAATATTATGACAAATATCCATATTTAACTTCCTTTGTCATTATATTATCAATTGTCGTTCCTTTAAGATGTGTTGCTGATCTATCAGTTTCTGCCGGCGAATTTGAATACAGTAAGTCAATCATAGATTCGGATGCCAATTTTAGAACGGAGCGTGATGGTGATTTAAATAGACCACACCCCTCTCCGCCGTCAGTCAGTGACAAGACTTTTGCCATATCACCGGAGTTGTCATTGTTGGCCGAAACTAGCGCTACAGACTCTTGTTTGATGTCGTTAACTAGGAACCCAAAACCGGCATCTGGTCAAGACACTATTTCAACATCTAAACAGAGTAATGCAACTGGGTTGAATGCTTCCAAATGCTTAATATTGCCTGGTTAGTGTATATAAATATATATATATATATATATATATTTTCCACGTCAACTGTTTACCTATTTATTTTCTTCTTTTCACTTTCAGTTCATTTATTCAAATCATGTACCCTAAATCTGTCTTTCAACTATTTAGCTTATCTGGCGTGGTTCCCGAACAACGACAGGCTTTCGCTAGCTATAGCAGCAATGGTAGCATAATCCTTTACCGTATTATTGGGATGCAGGTACTCTATTTTAAGTGAATCACGGACTTCGCTACTTTTCATAGTTAACACTTCGTGTTAAACAAATAAACACGATATGAGATCGTGTGTCAGTCGCGGATTGTCAGTTTCACCAGTTGGTTAAAACTTAGCCATTTATGCTTTAATACCAGTTGCTTTTTTATAGATGATGCTTACTAGCCTAGGATGCTAATTTCATTTTCAGCCCACACATACCATGAATAATAAGTATATTTTGGTTTCATGGCTATTAAAAAGTGCAGCAATGGGTTATATATATATATATATATATATATATATATATATATATATATATATAGTAATTCTTCATCATGTGGCATAGTGTCTGTTTAATGAGGACGGATCGAAAACGGCCAGTTAGAACTTTAGGTCGTTAAAAATGCCAAATAATGTACACCTTAAGGCTAACCAAAAAACAAGTTGTTATATAAATTTAAATTACGTGTTTTATATGTCAGGACTAGTGGTGTTGTAGTGCTCTACACTCCCGGTTAGAGCCCTGTCCGCGGAAAAATTTAACAATATTTGACGAGATCGCAAGAAGGATGAAACCTGTCTACTGAATGAACTACCGTTGTTACCATAGGCAATGCTTAGTATATTTGGTCATATATATATATATATCTTATCGTGCTGACCTAGTTCCCTCAGGGCGGTCGAATGTCGAGACAAGGAGTAATATTCTCTTTACCTTCAGCGTGAATTTTAAATCCGAGTCGGCTTTGTTGGCCTGTTATTATATTCCTCTATGATTTACAGATTTTGTAGTAAAGAACAATAGATCCCAAACGTATCTGTCATGCAGTGTACACTGTTAAAAAATATTCTATTGCCAGGTTTTTTGATAGAAGACATGTTTAGACATCGCCTACAAGCGGTGCTGTACAACTTCCGATGACAACGTTGGACTGTCGGCAGTACACACCATTAAATATAAACCGAAGGTTTGTTGTGTAGGCCAATCTGGGTTATGTCAGTCACACAAATAAGACTAAGAATATTAATTTTTTATTAAATCGCAGAGGATCACCGTTGTCTTTTCTAACCGATTGTTTGTTGACACGGATGTTGCATTTAGTTATACTATTCTTTCATTGACAGCATGCGTGTTCTTTAGTTGTTCTGTTTATTCAAAAGAATCCTTAACTGGGTGCGTACTAATTATTCTCCTAAGTGGCTGGAAGATTCTGCATATGAACTAAATTTCGGTTGGGTTCTTTCTCCAAATTTCTTTACAATTTTAAATGTACTTGTGGTAGTACATCCATCAGAGGAGCAAAGAAGCAACTAATCTATAAAGAATCTATCAACGCTTGCTCAAGGCATTAATCAAGAGAAGAGTAGTATCATCCGCTAAATCAGTAATTGTTGAGCACATGATCCAAACAAGACATGAAGTGAGCTCAGCTATCTCCTTTATTCTTCACAAAGCAAGATCGTAAAAAAATTTCAAATTTTGCAAAGAACTGTAAATAATACACGAATCCTCGTTGAGGGTTCACAAATTCTTTGGTATCATTTAACTCCGAGTTTAAATGTTGAATAATGGCTTCTCGTCTTTGAGCATAATATTTCATTGCTTTTTAATTGAGTGTGTAAAATTAATATCTGAATGTTATCAATTACTCTTTCTTGACTTGTTTATTATTCTTTTGATAGGTTGCATCATGCAAGTAAAGCTTTATGTTTAAAAAAATCTTACCGGGTTCACAGTTAAATGTCTTATTTCCTGTCTTTTTAATTGATGGTGTAATTATTAAATAACTAGATGTTTTCTGTGTTTATTGATATGTTTATTTTACCTTCGACGGAAAAAATACGCTAATTAAACACGAAGTTAAAAACGATACGCTGTTAAAATGAGAAATTTACA
Source organism: Eudiplozoon nipponicum (assembly GCA_029291075.1). NCBI lineage: Eukaryota > Metazoa > Platyhelminthes > Monogenea > Mazocraeidea > Diplozoidae > Eudiplozoon > Eudiplozoon nipponicum. The sequence goes on along the minus strand of JAQBSW010001987.1, from coordinate 54,796 downwards.
TGCACTATTTAGTCAATGTGTATTTTGCTTTTCTTACATTTAACAACATAGATGAAGCGGCCAGTTGTGTTTCTCGACCAAATATTGATCTCTCGTCTAGGACATCGCGACAAGTTAGCACCGACTCAGCCGGGTATGGCTATCTGTCTATTTGAATAACATTTATACAAGCTTCATATCTTTCAAAATCTTTAAAGACTGATTAAATTACCTAAATTAAGTACTCCTAATCTCGGCAATTGCATTAACTAGTAGGTTTAAACTTTTCTTAATCTGTTGTTATATATTCATTGTTGAGGAGAATTAATATATGCAATTATTTCTTGTTTTGTGTGTCTATTAAAAAATTAGGTCTGTTAAGATAAAATAAGTATGCCAAAGTCAGCATGCAAAAAAGATTATTTTTATGTACACATGAGCTTCGTGATTATTCATTAGGAGCCGGCGCTACATCAAAAAATCTATATACTTGGTCAAGAAATGAATTTTTATTCACGCAGTAGCAGATTCAACTTAATAAAAAGTCTTCGGCAATGTAACTACAAAGGCAAAATACTATATATAATATGTACTATAGCCTTAAAGGGTACCAGCATCATGTTTTTGGAGATTTCACCAAACTTGAGGATTAATGCCATTTTGCCCTAAGCAAGATCGACATCAGTATCACATTTTTTAGTAATTATGCCATTACTCACTGAAGAATATAATAGTTATATATACATGCAATGATTAGTTTATACTGACAAAATGCATAATTAAAATCGTGTCATTATATATATATATATATATATATATATATATATATATATATAGTTCGCACATACACGAATAAAAACATAGATGCAAGAATACGTATGTATATCTATGCATATATACATACCTGCGTTTTATAGTACATCCCATGCCTGAGTAATGCAACGTTGCTTTCCAACGATACGCATTGAAGGCATGCAGCTGGTCAAATCCGTTCAGGAAATAGCCATTCTTCTTCCTCTTAAAACTATATTTCCTTATTTTCTTTACCCTTTATCGTACAGTAGAATTTCGTAGTGCCTAAGAGCATTTAACCGAAAAACTGTCAAAGCTTTTCAGCTTGACCATTCTAGGGCCAGCAAAGGCCCACACACTGCGTGCGTTTACGAGAATTATATTCTGGTACGAAGAATATAGGTCACCTGAAAGGTGTTCTATGTTGCGCCATGCGACCATTAAATTTAACGTATCTACGATTGCAATATCAGTTCCGCTATGATTCGATTTATCCTTATTTCAAAATACGCGCTGTGTTCGTCTTCATGATGGCTGATTCGTTCCCAAACTCCGAGTTTTAGTCCTCCACTGATACCGTTTCAAATTGAGGTGGTTTGATTTCACAATAAGGGTGACATGTGCTTGTGTTTCATAAACAATGATAAAGCACTAGCTACCAGAGTGCGAGTAAAGTTATTGTAGTAATTAAGCTATAAATAGCTGGCCGCATTTGCACAAATATGCCTATTATTTTCCACAACATTTGTAATTCATAAACCAATTTTTTTTTTATTTATAGCTGAAAATTTAAAAAGGCCAAAACTACAAGCTTACGATTTACCTAATCACATATCACTCCATGATGGCTTGGAGTATCCGTGTTGGAACTACCATCTTGCGTTATTTTAGTAACTTGCCTCCTTTTCTCACCAGCTTTTATTAAAATTTAACTCGATTTCTCTACTGCATTACTTGGCCTTTCTTTAAAATTGAATCTTGATTTAATTTGAGGCTTTATTCATCACAGCAGAAATCGCGTTAGACCCTGTCTTAACTGTTGCATACGTTCAGGAGGCAGGGTAAAGTGTGATATTTAATTTATTGCGTTATACTTGTCATAGATTATTATGACTGTATTAATTTAATATTTCTTATGCTTATTCTTATTCTTATTTCTATTATTTTTTATCGTTCTATTTTGCTATTTTATAGGAATAATGAAAAAACCGATGGTTATTCGCTGACATCGAAGAAGCGCTGTTTACGAGAAAATGATAGTCTACAGACTCAAAACAGTAATTTTTATTATATTTGTTGTCCATTAAGTATTTTTGGTGCATATTCTCATTCAGTGTGTTGCTTAGGTGCATAAATACATACATATATATATATATATATATATATATATATATATATATATATATATATATATATATATGTACAAACGTCAATGGAGTTTAACTTTTACCATAACGAAGGTTCCGGAAGGGCTTACGTCGGTAAAACAGAAATATCAATTCCAGCAGATTTTGTCCATGAAAGTGTCTCAAATAGTTAGGGTTATGTGTGACGTGATAATAATTCGTGATATTGTGAAACGTTGTTCCTTCTTAATAGTGATGTTCTATCGCATCGTTGCCACGACAGCATGAGGAGTAGGGTGTGAAAGTGGTTCCAGACCGCCCCAGCCGCCGTATTTGTTGCTCTGTTTTACTACATGATAATCGAATGTGAATAAATGAAAATCCACATATTGGGCACGGTGGCTTCAACAGACGCATGTGCCAATTAATCAGAACTAAAGAAACCTCTACTAAACCGTGTTTGCTGCTTGATTACCGTGATTTTCGCCCATTCAGTTGGGTTTTTTTAGTTGGAATATGGTGCGGTGCAATCAACTGACCGATATCGCGAAAATTAGTATCCGGCCAAGACCTGGTTGACTTATCCCTTCTGCGGTTCCAGCCATCCGACACAGTTGCCTATTATGCTTTTTGTGCAGAATGGTACTTTTGCTTTCTCAAATTATTGTCGAGTAGCCACAGGCGATGTTTCAAAACACCGTTTTGATGGTGATGGCACATCGAAGACCGATCGTATAGAACTTTACAGATGTGGCAATGATCACAAATTAAAAAGGGGTGGATAGAACTGGATGGTGTGTATATTTTGTTTCTGATGGATAGTTGAAGTTCATGCGGAATGTATCCAAACCCGAATTTGCCACTTTTCCATCTCTCTTGTCTACTCAATCTAACAATAATGCTCTTTTAAATGGTACGTCTATGGTAGATGTTGATCATATCACTGAGCTGAATATCGAATTGCCAAATATCGAGAATAGTTCAATTAAACTACCATTAAACTCAGGTTAGCATTTTACGTTGGCGCATTTAATATGCGAACATTTAAACTGGATAACAAGAAGCTCTTGCACGAACTTTGGTAAATTAGAAATCGATATATGTTTTGTATCTGAAACCAGATTAAAGGATCATAGGACCATTACAGAAGTATGCGCATCATCCTTATCTACGCATCACTGGCTTTGAACCTCTCGTTTCACAGAGTTTCTCAAGCCAGGAAATCGTCCATTTGTATTGTACTTAGTTCAAGAGCTAAAGATTGTTTAACCAAACGGATCTCTGTAAATAGTCGACTTTGTGTGGAACGTTTAATTACATCTACTGAAATCAATGTCAGAAATCGTAGTCAGCTTGGCCTTATCGTTGTATCTGCATATGCTCCCACCGATTGCAGCACAGACGAAAGCAAGGACGCTTTTTACTCCGACCTAAGCTCTTTACAAAATAGAGGAACAAGTTTAGACATAGTCTTGGTTATGGGTGACATGAATACTCAAGATGGGCGCTTAAGTAACACAGAATTTAATTTAAATGGAAGACACACGCGCAACGATACTGGTGTGCGACTGTTGGTTAGCTGCACGTAACATCGATTATATTTAAGTGTACGAACTTCAAAGGTAGTGTAAGACGTTGCACAACATGGCGTCCTCCAGCTCCCGAACAATTGTGGACTCAAAATAGATCATGTAGAAATTAATTATAGATGGCTTGGTTGCATTCAGGATTTTCGTTCGTTTTGGAACACTCATGTAGACTCGAAATATGCACTTGTCTGTTGTAGATTTGCACTAAAGTATTCTGGAGAAAAAAAAGAATAAACCTCAAATAAATGCAGGCTAACTCGAAAACCCGTCCTTCCAAAAAAATATGACAACTTTCTAAAGTCAAAGCTAACCAAAAATTTAAAATTTTCTTTCGGCTATGATAAATTCGCGAATGCACAATACCGTGTAACCGTATGTGGTATTGCAGGCGCCCGTAGAAATAATCATTATCTCTGTAAAATCTATAAAGATTCCCGAAACAATGCGCCACATGCCATCTGTTTCGATTCATAATAGTACTTGGCACAATATAAGACGCCAACTTAAGCGCAGTCTAAAGCTCGATCTCGAATCCTTTTTGACAGTACATGTCTGATGATATTGAAGAAGCGTTCGCATCAGGTATTGGTCGCTGTTTTTTCTAACTTATTCAAGCGACATGTCCGAGAATATTAAAAGTTAGCGAAACTATAAATGATCGTAACAACCATCTAATTACCGATAACATAAGTCGTCTTGATATGTGGACTGAGCATTTAAAAGATAACTTTGCTTGGGCGCCTGCGTCAAACCCGATTCACGAAAGCATGTCTGTAGCAACAGTGTCAAATGGTAATCTCGTAGAAACATCAGAGTTAGAAATACTGGATGCAATCTTAATTCTTAAACATCGCAAAGCTGCAGATCCTGATGATTTGATTCTAGGACTGTTTAAGGATGGTGGCGATATAATTTCGAGAGCGTTGTCTAAACTTTTTTGTACTATGTGGAATGAGGAGACCGTACCACTTGATGGGAATGAATCGACCATCATTTCTATCTTCAAATAGGGCAACCGTAATTCGTGTGATAACCATCGTGGAATAAACTTCACTCCAGTCATGTTTTGGTTATTTGCTTCGATTATCATACTTCGTCTTAGCACTTAACTTGAATAACAGATAATATTTTTACGTTAAAGAATGTTCTTGAACCGCGACATTTATATCGCCGTCACACAATATTGATTTTCCTAGACTTCAAGGGTGTATTTGACTCGATGGATCGCAATGTTTTATCCGATATTCTGACGAAAGTGGTGTGCGCAAACATGTTTATTTTCAATATTCTTTTGAAAACGTTGTGCCCACAAATTTTTCTAATATTATACGCTATCTCTACGAAAACATATCTCGTCGCGTTGAGATCTACAACGAATTAACGTACAGCTTTACAACCAGCAGTGGTGTTTGTCAAGGTTGTCCATTTTCCGCCTTTTTGTTTAATTTTCATATCAATACTATTATTAAAACACTCTTCCACATGTCCAAGATGCAGGTGTGAAGTTATCCCGGATAGTAAACTAGTCGATCTTGACTATACAGACGATATAGTACTACTATTCGACAACCCAGATTCTACGCAGGCCACCTTGAGTAAATTACTTTTTTTAACTTTACTGCGGCTGACTCCTTTTGGAGGATAAGCCGGCTCCAGTGATATTTCATGGAGTTTCTTGGGAATTTGGTACAAGTGGTGTCCCCTCACCACTCGAATAAATTAGCAGACGTTCCGTTTTTCGGTGTGAAATTCGCACCCTCTAAATGTAAGATACTTTTACAAGATCACCCACCACTCACTCCATCTCCGTGACTGCAGGATGAAGATCTACACATAGTTGATTGGTTAACGTACCTTGTGGCTCTATAAATAACTCAGGCAATATATTTGACGAGGTGAGCATGAGAATCGGGAAAACTAGAGTAGATTTCTCGAAAATTTGCCATTTATGTATAAACTTTTCCTTCGGCCTTAAAGGTCGTATTTACAATTCATCTGTATGCGCAGATTTATTATACGCTAAAGAGACTTGGCTCCTTGAAGTTAATGATTTTGGACACCTGCAGGCATTCGACCAGTGTTGTTTGAGAAGCATAGCACATGTTGATTGCCAACAACGAATAACCAACATTGACACCCTAGACGTATTTGTGGATCCGCCAACAATTGTTCCTCATTAACAAAACAAATAAAGCTCCATCAACGTCGTTGGCTCGGTCACATTTTGCATATGCCCTCATTTCGATTGCCCAGAAGAGCTCTGAACTCTCATCCAGCGCCAGATTGGCATAAGGACCAAGGTGGACAGATTTTGACATGGCAGAAAAAGCTGAAGTCTCACATCCAAATTGGGCAGTATTGGACCCACTCGTCTGTTAGGATGGGGTTCATGTGCGCATCATACTTCTTTGTTATAAACCTTGCGCGATATGACATTGAATCGAGCTCAATAGCGATCTTATTGCAGATTTACAGCAGAATCATCTTCGTAACTTTCCTTTCTTAATAGGGCAGAATTAGCTGCGAGGTTTGGTTTTGTTTACGGCGTGATACATTGAAATCAGAAAGGAAGCTGCATTGCTGATTTTGCCTTGCCATAATGGTGTTTTGTAGAGGTTTAATTTGCCTCACTTCTGTATGTTATCTATATAAGTATACTCATAGTAATTAGGTACTTTTTCTCTCCCCCTCTCTACCTCTTAAATATTACTAATAATTTGTGTCTAAATAAAAATTTTCGTTATTTATAAAAAAATGCTCATTTTGGTTGCGCTTATGGTTATATGACAGTGAAACTTTAGCTTCTATTGGCATTTGTATTGATGTGCATGCTGATGATGATGATAATAATGATGATTCTGGGTTCAGATACGCAACGTACATAGATTTGTAATTTATCCAACGTAAGTGCACGGGCTTCTTGTTGTCTAGTTTATTTTAACGTTCGTACATTAAATACGCCGACGTTAAATCCTATCCTAGGTTTAATGAATGGCTGTTTACTAGAACTAATTTCTATATATGGCAATCAGTTATTAGACTCAGTGATAAGATCACCATCTAAAAGAGCGTTATTGTTAGATTGAGAAGAGGAAAGAGACGGAAATGTGGCAGAATCAAAGATGAAGGTGTCTGCAGTAGCCTGAGTTATCTTATCCACCCTTCACGACTCAGAAGATATGGCGATGATTCTATACTGCGTGACGGACGACGCAGTGTATAATCATTTTTATTCGTATTGTTCATGGTTATTCTTGGGCTGTTAAAGACAGTGCTAGGCTAGTTACACAGAAAAAAATATGCAAAAATTTATTTTGATACACTTGACTTTCGTGATCTATCCTACATTACTAGTAATTCCTATGTATTTAGTTATGTTATATAATATAAAAAAACATCATATCTTACTCTACTCAGTGTTGCAGTGGTTCGACATTTCGCCACAATAATTAAAGGTAGTTTCAAAAATGCAGCTTTTATGAGCGTACATGTTTTAACATTTTCGCAAATGCTATTAAAATAAATTGTTACACCTTTTCGTTGTAAAAATTTATTAAATTTATGCTATTTCTTTAATCTGGAATGTTTTTTGCCATTATCTTTTCACTTTTTTACAGATGCATCGCCGGCAGTTAATACGTTTTCTAATTTGGACATTTGCGTGGACCTAACCTATGATTCTGCGGATTAGTTAATGTTTTAATGTTGAATTTGATGTATAGAAATATGTCTGAGTCACTTTTTCTATTTTCTTTCGTGGTTTTTCTACAGTTACCATCTGAAATGTCCGAATTTTTTTTTATTATATTGACTTGAGAATTTTAAACGAGACCACAGTTACTCGGCTTTTGTGGTTTTTGCTTCATTTACGTAAGAATACTGGTTTCAGATTGTTATTTAGATGATATTAGTCAGCAATCTTTTGAATTGGAACATGCATATTTACGAAGACAGTTTAAACATTGTTGGATTCATTTGTTTTTCTTACATTTATGTTGGTTTAAACTAGTATCCTCGCGAAATTTATTTGCAGAGACGAGGTGTACTGATAATGTTTCATTCGTTTGCATTGTAAATTTGTATATTATTCTTGTTTTCATGGAATTTATCGTAACGCTTATTTATCCTGACAATTTGTTGAATTGTCTTTTGTTTCCATAAATTATCGTTGGCGATATCATGTCTATATTAATGAGTACAATTGAGCTGGTTCCTTACATTAGTCAACAAGTTTTCCTTATTTATTGATTAAAATTTCGCTTCCTTTATTTTAACGTTTATTTAATTTTCCATACAATTTGTCATTTATGCGTAATATTAGTTAACTTCCATCCTGTGGCTTGAAATATTCGGTTTCATTGCTTGGAAAGTTACATCAAGTATGTGGAAAACGTTTATTTTACTTATATTTTTATTTATGTAAATATTTTTCTTGTTTTTAAACATTTATTTAACAAACTTGTACATATTTCGAATCCAAGTAATCATAGTCGCAAGTTGTCCGCTTGTCGAAAAATATTTCAGTTTTATTAAGATTTAAAAAGGGTCAGGATGTGTCGCTTTTAGCATTTTAACATTTATATAAATCTCAATCGTTTACCTTTCATAAACGAATAACCAATCTCTGACATCTATGCGATCAAGATAAATTAATATCGCGCCCACTTGAGAGCATTTATATTTATTGTCCTAGCTTATTATGTTTAACATTAAATCGCTATTTTTTCCATCGAATTATTTAGATTTTAAATATCTTTATTTGTCATGAATTATGAAATTACCTATTGGACAGATGTTGATAAAATGTCTGAGAACTTGAGTTAAATTATGATAATGGTTGTTTTGTTTTACGTTTTGTTAAAGATGCACTTGTTAAATTGATTTCTTTTTTGTCCGATGCTGTCTGACAATTGAAAAATATGATGCAAACCATTAAAATCTTTCCTCATCAGTTATTTTTGAGGACCCCCACACGTAAACATTATTCCGTGTATTGAAAGATATTAGTTACCGTCTGCAGGATTGATTTATTTAATTTGTTTAACCTTTCTGCTGTATTGATATTAGTTGATCAGTTGAATATCTAAAATAAACTACATGTGATTTAGTAGCTCTATTTTTGTTTAGATAAAAAGTGGGATTATTATTATTTATAACTTGTATGATTCGTTAAAAGTCGCTTTTATATTTACACATCATGAATACATATTATTTGAACTAACATGACTGGGTTTATCCGAAACCACGATCATTTCCTATTGTGCTATCCTTGTTGTCGGCGAATTTTCGATCGAGGAATTAACCTGTCGCCCATGAGGCAATAGTCTCCTTCATGTTTGTCAAGGAAAAAAGTTATGAAAGGAAGTTGATACGTTTAATTTATCAATCCTATTTACAAAAAATAGTGAAAAATGACAGTTTGGCTTTTATTTTTTGTCTGTCTGTAAGTACCACCTTGGGCATCTCTAATAACGTTCATATATACACCCATAAAACATGCTATTAGGCTCACGGAATCTTCTTACTTTTTACTGATAGTATTATATATATATATATATATAGTCAGTAAAAATTCTTACTTATAAGGCTTACATTACGTGATTGTCAAGACTCGCAGTCGGGATTCGAACCCGGAGGCAATATAGTAATATAGCCACTGAACCATCGAAGCCATGTGTTGTAGACAATTTGCGGTCATACACTATCCTAAGATTTTTTGTCAGTCTTTCTTCAATTCTATTTGTTTTTAGAGCTGAAGTTCCAACTAGCCATTCCCGATTTTTTATCATAGGTCAAATATCACAAAACCTGAAGTAATGTCAGTATTTATTATATTTTTATTGTTAGCATTAACCAAACCTGACATTATATAGAAAATTAATTTATGAAGTAGGCCGGTTTCATCCTGATTTCATGAAAGTTTACCCTGTATAGCGACAAATATATGTATACATATATTCACATATATTTGAAGTATACTGCAGGAATTTCATCATATATTTTATGTTAAAATATATATATATATATATATATATATATATATATATATATATATATACATTTTAGGCAATTATAACGCTACTAGTGTTTGGAGTGTTGAAGCATCGATGTATTATAAAGCAAGTGCACAAAATGTTTCTAAAAAAACTTCTAATCAGCGGATTTCCAGGTGTAGTGGTAACAGTTCTTTAAATCAAGTTTGCGAGCTTCAAGTAAACACCAATTCCATTGTATTTAACCAGTCGTCGATCAACTTACCAACGCAAACTTGATTTACAGAATTACTACCCTAATTTTTGCAACTTATAAAGTACCCGATATTCTGGCGAAAAGAAAATTAACACAAACAGTATTTAACTTTTAATTATAATTGGTTCATCCGTTTTATTATTAATTTATGGTTAAACAGAACTTGCTTCGAAATTCAAATTATAAATGCATAGAATGCTTTTTATATTACACAGTATATATTTTGGAAAAATACACTGTTTTATCGAGAGTTGTTTCTTGTGTATAGACCGCGTTTCATTTTATGAACGCTTAACAAAACAGTTGCAACCTTAAAAATATACACGCTCTAGATTTTGTTTGATAAATGGAATGCGAACTAGTCTGATTTTCAGTTTATTTCCTGTTTGCCATATTCTTACGATTATTTGCAGTTAATTGAATGAGGTAATTTGAGTGTTTATATATTTGTGTATGTGTTATATATATATATATATATATATATATATATATATATATATATATATATATATATATGGTAGAACTTTGCGAAGAGGTAAACAAACAGAAAATTAAGGAGTGGTGAGAGTGTGAATTGGAGAAACAGCCAATAATTTTTGGACGTCACATTCTGTTCACGATCAGTTGTAGCCTAATTTATGCAAGCGGCAAATGCATGTTTTGGTAATGAGCATGAACTGGAGGCGATGCACAAAAGTTATTGATCATTCTCCTATTCCATACACACACACACGCTCTCTGTTTTCATTTTGTGTTCGTTTTTCTCTTCACAAAATCATTTAATTATTTACCATAATTTGGAAGCTTATTTTTAGAAATTCAATAGTTTTGTTTCTTGAAGTCGCCGATTCCTAGATGGGTTTCTTTAACCTATTGTTGCTTATTTTCTGACCTGCAGGCATTCTAGCTTGCTGTTGGTTTTAGAAGTCAAATGCATGACCATGAGAAAAATCAGTCAATTACTGAGGTTGGGCAAAATTAGACGAGGGACACCTTGTTGGCAAGCATGCGAAGTGTACCACATTAAGATCCGACACAGTGTGAATGAATGCATTGCGAGCACAGATGCAAGTCCGTGAAATTGTAATCATGGATCTCGCTTGCAGAAGTGCGCAGACTAAAAATTTAATTGAATATTTTAAAAGCAGAAGCAGTGCTGTTACGTGTGTGTTCAAATAAATCATCAATCCATTTAAAAACTTCGTTTAGGCAAGTGCTACTATGGCAACTTTGGTTGTGTCGTAATAGTGCGAGTAACAATACATTATTTACTCTGCGGCGATGTATTTTCACTGAATCTGCAACAATAAAATTAGCGAATGTTGAATAACATTTAACAGACTTTTTGATGCCTAATTAATGGAAATAAATGATACAGTTTACGCTCAAAACCTCTTATCCCGGCGATCTCCATCTTTAAATGGAAATAATTGAACGATATTGACCTTCTGTTCTATTTTATTTTTCATTTCACGATTTATACCTAAAGGTATTATTTTATCATTTGGAATTAGTCTGACATTATCGACTATTAACCGTTAAAGTTGGCCATCTGACGGTTATTTTCATAACCGTTATTTAATTTTCTATTAAATTTTAACATTTTTTATTTTTACGTGCTCTAAATATCACTAGGTACACGCTTTAATTTCTGCTAGGTATGTTAAAGCTAGAATTGCTTTTTCCAGACATCGATTTTATAGATATTTATTCTTTTTACATTTTTAAACTTGATAAATTATGCAAATCAAAGTGAGGAGCCTGATCAGAACACCTATGCCATTATGCATACATTTATCAGTACAATCTAAGAATTTTATGGAGTAGAAAGGGCAATTCATCCAGTACAATTAAACGGCGGACGGTGACAAAAATTAATAAAAAAAGTTTGAAAGGTTGATATAAATACCAATCGTATTCCGAATATATTTGTCAGTATAAACAAAGCATCGTATATTGTAGAAAAAGAAATAAATCTAGTAAACTGTTTTAGTCTTTACTGGGAGTTTCACGTGCTGTCCAGAATTTGCTGCGGACAGGAATCGAATCTGGACACGTCTGTTTCATAGCCTCTGACTCTAATCGCTGAGCCACCTTGAAGGAAGAGTAACCAAAAAACATCAGTGTATTACTACAAACTGCGCGAGGCGAGGTGCAGGGTGGCTCAGTGGTTAGATTCATATGCTTCGAAGCAAACGTTTTCACGTTCGAGCCCTGTCCACGATGAATTCTTCACTGTACGTGAAGAGTTGCCAATGAGGACGAAATATGTCTACTGGATGAACTGCCTTTCCTACAATATACGATGAATAGTTTGTACTGATAAGCGTATACAAATTAAACGAACATTGGTTGCGCGGGCGATGATAACAATTACTTTTAATCAATCTTGCGGACTTGATATAAATACCTGGCCCATTATGTACATACATTTGTTAGTATAAACTACGTATTGACCGCGGTAAATTCTGGACAGTAAGTGATGAGTTCCCTGGAGGAATTGCCTTTTCCAGACTATACAATACCTATTTTATACTGATCAATTTGTGTACATAATGGGTCAGGTGTTTATATCAAGTTCGCATCCTCGATTAAAAGGAAGCGTATACAAAATTTGTTTGTTGTTTATATCATCCTTTAGACCGGTTTCATCCTTATAAGCAACTCTTCATGTACTCTTCAGAACCTGGGTAGATTTGTTTCGCAATCTGTGACTATCCACTGGCCATCCTGCTAAACGGTTCGCGAAATTTTCATTTATATACCAAACAATGTTTTTATTAGTTTTTCCTTCAAGTAGACCCTCTGTGGCATCTCAATAGTCCTCAAGATCCAAATAGCCACCCACAATCTTTCATTATACAAGTGATATCACGCTACCTGGGGAAGTGCTATTAAATTAAAGATTTATATAATAAAAATCATTTATTTATAAATTGTTTTTGTTTTTATCAGTGATGTTATTTATTAGTTCCAAGATTTAGTTAGTGGATACAGATGTTGACTGCGCTTAAATAGCATTCGTGTGAAACAATCAAGGAAATTCCTGTGAATATCTCGAACTATAAAAATGAAGAGGAGGCATCCTGTGAATTGACTCTATTATTCGCGATGTGCACCATATCCTTGTAAACCGAGGCGTGTAAATGTTAAACAATCTGTATAAACTTGCACAGAAAATAATCTAGTGGGAGGACTTGTTTCTTTTGCCTTTTAGGCATAGAATTTTCTATTAACCACTAAGCGGTAGACTCAAACCTCCACTTATATTTAGTCATTTATTTATGTTTTATTTTTTATTACATTATATTTTCGTGCCGACGTGGAAATGAAGCATCTTTAAATACTGAGGTCTTACATGTATTATGTATGCATTCAATTATGTACGTTATAATGTTTGCATGTGTTTTTGAATATATTTGTGTGTATATTCGCATTTTATACGCATATATATATATATATATATATATATATATATATATATATATATACTTGTATCTGTTCATGCATTCAAGCATGTATGTACATGTACATGCGTGTTTGTATGCAGGTTTATAATCACGTATGCATGAATATTGGTGAAATAAATATTTATGTGAGTTCAATTTAAATAACTGTAATTATGATCTTATTAAATATTTAAATTAATTATACACTTTTAAATCCTTAGTATGGAAATCCTTATATTATCTAGCTGTTTTTCTCTTTTATTCTGAGGCTATGAAAATTCTTTTCGCTTTGTATTTCTCTAGATGGTAGTAAACGTTTTTCTTCTGATAGCTGTACTTATGTGAACACTTAAACGGCGAAATAATTTTTTCACACGATGAGTACCAAAAGTGCTTTGGTCCTGAGGGCAGCGTTAAGCAGGCATTTTATTCGGACACTTATTTCTTCAGCTATGACGTCACGACTTTCTTCTGAGTGCAGTAATTATGTACACTCATAAACGGCGAAATAATTTTTTCACACGATGAGTACCAAAAGTGCTTTGGTCCTGAGGGCAGCGTTAAGCAGGCATTTTATTCGGACACTTATTTCTTCAGCTATGACGTCACGACTTTCTTCTGAGTGCAGTAATTATGTACACTCATAAACGGCGAAATAATTTTTTCACACGATGAGTACCAAAAGTGCTTTGGTCCTGAGGGCAGCGTTAAGCAGGCATTTTATTCGGACACTTATTTCTTCAGCTATGACGTCACGACTTTCTTCTGAGTGCAGTAATTATGTACACTCATAAACGGCGAAATAATTTTTTCACACGATGAGTACCAAAAGTGCTTTGGTCCTGAGGGCAGCGTTAAGCAGGCATTTTATTCGACACTTATTTCTTCAGCTATGACGTCACGACTTTCTTCTGAGTGCAATGATGTACACTCATAAACGGCAATAATTTTTCACATGAGTACCAAAAGTGTTTTGGTCCTAGAGGTAGCATTAAGCAGGCATTTTATTCGGACACTTATTTTTCTAGCTATGACGTCACGGCTTTTGCATAAAGTACATATGTACACTCATAAACGGCGAAATAATTTTCCCACACGATGAGTACCAAAAGTGCTTTGGTCCTGAGGGCAGCGTTAAGCAGGCATTTTATTCGGACACTTATTTCTTTAGCTATGACGTCACGACTTTCTTCTGAGTGCAGTAATTATGTACACTCATAAACTGCCAAGTAAGTAATTTTCACATCGCCGATGAGTACCAAAAGTGCTTTGGTCCTGAGGGCAGCGTTAAGCAGGCATTTTATTCGGACACTTATTTCTTCAGCTATGACGTCACGGCTTTCTTCTGAGTGCAGTAATTATGTACACTCATAAACGGCAAAATAATTTTTTCACATGCTGAGCCGAAAGCGCTTATGAGACTCATCGTGTGGGAAAATTATTTTGCCGTTTATGAGTGTACATAATTACTGCACTCAGATGAAAGTCGTGACGTCATAGCTGAATAAATAAGTGTCCGAATAAAATGCCTGCTTAACGCTGCCCTCAGGACCAAAGCACTTTTGGTACTCATAGTGTGAAAAAATTATTTCGCCGTTTATGAGTGTACATATGTACTTTATGCAAAAGCCGTGACGTCATAGCTAGAGAAATATATCATTCGATCACAACTGCGTCCATGAAGTCAGGACTTTCTTTGAGTGCAGTACTTTTGTACAAAATTAAACGGAAAAATAATTTTCCAACACGATGCGTCTCATAAGCGCTTTCGGCTCAGCATGTGGGAAAATTATTTCGCCGTTTATGAGTGTAAATAAGTAATGCACGTTAAATCATAGCTACAGAAATAAGTCTTTCGATCACAACTGTGTCCCAATGAAATGCCTAGTTAGCTCTACCTTCTTGGTCAATGCTCTTTTGAGATTCATAATGGGGGAAACTTTTCTACCAATGTGTGTACATAAAGTGTCACGTCTTTATATTAAGTTCGCTACCTTGATTAAAATTAAGCGTATACAAAATTGGTTTGGTATTTATATCAAGCTCGCAACTTTGATTTAATTCATCCCTATAGGCAACTCTTCGGTTACTGTTCATTTGCTTCGCAATCTTGGACTATCCACTGCGCCATCCTGCTAAACAATTTAAACAATAATTGATTGCGCGGGTGGTGGTAACAATTCTTTAAATCAAGTTTGCGTGCTTGAAGTAAACACCAATCCCATTGTATTTAACCAGTCATCGAACAACATAACATAGTCAGTCATAACAATAGTCAGTTTGCCGTCGTACTCTGATGATGATCATGGAAGGTCGAAACGCGTCAGTGCGTTGCAGCTGGCGGTAGTTTTGTTATGTTGTTCGATGACTGGTTAAATACAATGGGATTGGTGTTTACTTCAAGCACGCAAACTTGATTTAAAGAATCCTGCTAAACAGTTCGCAAAATTTTCGTTGCGTGAACTAGGCATTTCATTTTGACAGTTGTGATCGAATGACTTATTTCTCTAGCTATGACGTCACGGCCTTCTTCTGAGTGCAGTACTTAATTACACTCATAAACGGCGAAATAATTTCCCCACACGATTAGTTCCAAAAGCACTTTAATCAGTGAGGCAGTGTTGACTGAGCCTTTAAAAATTGGCACAGTTGTGATACAATGACGATTTTCTCCAACCATGATATCGCAATTTTACTCCTGCAGGTCTATCCATGAACCGCAGTTTCCTCGGTATTCTGTCCAATAGTATGTGTAAGTAGCCTTAGACAGCCAACAAATACTGCGATCTACAGCAAGATGCTCTATTGACGACGTATCGATGAGCCACTTGATTGAACAGATTGGCTCGCAGTTTTCGCTCCTTTTCAATGCCTCCTGCCGTTCACGTGACAGAAACTTTTACCAAACATAGCGAAAGCATTTGCTTTATAAATGTTGAGTTAATGACAGCTATAATCGGCCTTGTTTTACATTTCAGAGGCACAGGAAAACTGACAATATAATTGACATGAAGATATGAACTGCGTGGTTCTAGAAGTTTACTAGTATTCACAGATTGTGTTTTGTTGTTTGTCAAGGGCGTTTGCAGTAAAGCTAATCCGTCTTTGAATCTTGAGGAAGCCAACTTTCCACAATTCACTAAGGTTCCAAGTAGACGTTAAATTTGAAATGAGGATGCGCTACGTTGTTCAGCATAGTTTTCGGCTTTTGATCAAAATTGGTCTTAATTACAGTTATCGAATCATTTAGCTTTGACCATGCCGAATGAGCACTCTCTAAACACAGTTAATAACTTTGTGCAGCTAAAAATATTCTTCTACTAGCGGGGCACATTCATCTATTTAACTCCAGGCTTAAAAGCGAGCCATTACCACCGTTGTATTTTTGACAGTGTAGTATAGACGTCTGCAAATTCTACATTTTAATTATAGTTGAACAAAATCTTAGCAATAATGCATTTTTGTCGAACTCCGGAGCCAATCATTTATAAAACTAGATAGACTGCTCATAATACTAGCCAAAGCGATTTCGTCAATATGAAATGCTTCCTATAAGAGACCAGATTTGTTCGCATCACCATCAGTAAGCTGAGCTCGCAGTGATATCATGCTTACCACTGATTAATCCCGAAAGCAATTAAGGTGGTCCACTATTACCGTTTGTGTAGCGCGCAGGTGTGGCAGAGTACATGTATTTGGTTCGCACAACTCGTCACAATGCGAAATCTTTCCTACCTTTGATAAAACTAGTGTCTTTTTTGTGACTGAGCGTCACAGGGACACTTCTATTCATTTGAGTTGGATTCCTCCCCTAAATCATGGCAATATGCTCGTTAGTGTGCCTCTAAACGAATATTCCTTAAAGTTTAAATTGTTCCGAATTGTGGCTCTCGATTTCAGCGTCTATGTGGTCTTTAGTGGACTGCCATTCTTTGCAATCTAAGTATAACTAGCTTTTATGTTAATCTCGTAGCAATACAGTTCGACTGCAGCTTTGTAAGCCATGGTGTTTCAAATTTATATTTGATTGAGTAGATTGTAGTAAGACCTTTCTGTTTTTTGACACTGAAGGCGCCCGTACTCCATTTGAAAAATGACCACTACAAATACGTTAAACATGTACTAACAGCCGGTATAAGTCGTTAAGCTCCGAAGCTGCTACCAACTTATTTACAAAATTAATATTTTTTTGATCCTCATTATATTAGTGTCAGAACTAGTTATTGTGATCAATTTATTGCCTTTTGGCTAGTGCAAAATAGGATTCTATGACAGAATATTCTAGGCCTCTTCGGTGAACATCTCACTATCTACCAAAAAAACAAATCCACTTTGCGAAGCTTGTATGTAGGTATTACAAAGAGTACCTCGCTAATCGCCTTCCCCATAGATTATTCCAAGGTCTTGCAATTTAACACGATAAAATGCTTTGCAATCCCTATTTTATCAAGTTATAGAAATTTCGGTAAATATAGTTATATATTTTGTGTTTTCTTTCCAGTTATTGGGAATTGAGCATATTTCAATTTACTTCACAAAACGAGGAAACAGAAAATGTGAGCTGGAAAATTGAAGAATAGGGAATTGTTCCACTATTCACACACTTGAATTTCTGGTTTCTTAAATTATGAAATAAGTAGTTACAGCCGGGTTTCTGGAAGCACAACGAGTATAAAAGATGTGCCGAAATACTGAGCGTTTCAATAATTATGTGACTTCCCATTATACACATTGTCTTCGTAAATTTAAATTTTTGTTCTTTTTATTTAACGAACGAAATGTTAATATGCAATTTTGTATTAGGTGTTACGTATCTAGTAACAAATTAGTTCAAATATGACCATAAGGATAAACCTAAGACAGCATAAACGGAAGTACAATCTCGTGCACATTCTTTTCGTACTTACTGACAACTCATCAATGGGAGTCGGCATTACACCCTAAACCCACTATACATTTTGTTGAGGAATGGGGGAAAACGTGACGGTACAATCTCCTACACGACTGTGTAAACCTGCGGTAATGAAGCTAACTTCAAATAAAGTCTTCCATAATGCGACTTCAAAGCCAAGTCACTATATAAAATATTTTGTCCGAGTCTGTAAAATGTACCAACACAATGACTATTGTGTCAGTACCTGATACAAACACTATGGTTTTCGAGTCTGTGCATGATAACAATAAAATGGATTTTATTGTATGCCAAAATTCAACACAATTGAGAATTACAACACCTATTACTCCAGCAAACTCATTTAACACGAAACGAATGTGCAAGAAATTATACGTTCCGTTCATGCTGTGTATGGTTTATCCTTCTAGTAATATTTTAACTAATTTGATACTAGGTGCGCAACGCCTAAAACACAATTGCATATTTTATTTCTTTGCCACAACTCTATCTAACTGTTATATATTTAATTGAATGATGTCATGATTACAGCGAAATGTGATAACTGATATCGATCAAGGCTAGAATGTATGGATTTGTTGGAGTAACAGATTCTTAGATGGAAGTGGAGAAAATTTCCTTCATCAACCAAAAATTGCCCTTCGTATCTACCAATATTGTCTTGACTTATTGCTGACCTGGCCATACTGGCGTTGTTTAGAAGTTTAGTTTGCCTCACTTCAGTGTGTTATATAGATAAATAAATAACTAGATACTCTCTCACATTTATCTCTCTTATAATTTATGAGGCTAAATTTCGTTATAATTAAATTTCTTGTCTTTTTGTTTCTCTTCTTATGGTTATATGGCAGTGAAAACCTTAGTTATTAACGGCTTTTGTTGCTATATTACCGTAATTGGTAGGGTTAAAAAAGTAATATTGCTAGTTTTATGAGCATTACACATTAAATGACCGAAAACCTCTTCCAAATATCATATAAGTTTACCATTGGTTTCATCTAGAAGCAATACCAATTCGTCCTTCAATTTATATTGGAATAATCGTTAAGGAGTTTGTAATGAAACGTTTGGCTATTTTCATGCTTGGTCATTGTAACAATTTATGACTGAATACGGATTGTTATTGGTTAGGAATTGAATTAATTATCAATTGTATATGATTTTAGTTTTTAACACTTTTAATAAGACAAAATTTTATTACAGTGTCACTTTAAACTTTTTTGTCAACAACAGAGCAGTTTTTAAAAAAAATATGTAAAAGTGTACACAAAAAAGCTAAAGGACATCGTCGTTCACGCAAAAAAAGCAGTGCTAATTAACTATTTTGCATATCCTTCCGAAAATCTCCAAGTTAATTCTGCAATATTTAACAGGTGCATTCAAAAGCGTGACCTAGATGAAACAATTATTCTGATTCTTTCATCAAATGATTCCTTTTTATGGTTTACTTTATTAAAATTTAAAAAAAATCTATCTAGTAATTTTAACAAGAAACAAATCTAGGCAATCAGGACCTCTAAATGTTTATATTATAGTCTGAGGTAAATTATCGCTAGATAATAGATTGTTCATTTTAAAATTAATTTGTTGGCTAGAATTAAATATAACTTGAAAATCATTAGTAAAGTGAAAATCATCAATCATTCAGGCATGTGGTGGGCTGTAGTTCGCACTTAAAATCAAAGTTACAATTTTGATAGAAATAAAATTGATAATCGTTTAGTCTTCATTTTATGTAGAAATTTTACATGAAACATACATCTCAAATAAATGAGAGCCACTTCGCCACGCTTATTCACTCATCTAACTCTATTGAACATTGAGTAGCCTGGTATTCTATAACCATGTTTCTATAAAAATTATTAAATCAAGTATACTACTCGTTATTAAGTTATTCAACATGAAGATTTTGTTTTTTATACTTCTGACGTTTGTTTAGATTAAATAACACATATCTATAGACTTATCTGCTGCTAAAGACCTGTCTAGTGATTAAATCGACTTGGTTTCTTTAAGGTTCATTTCTCCCTTTCTACTACAATTCCAATCTTTCCAATAATGCTGACTATTATTTGTAGGACTGTTTGCAAGTGCCCAGATTTTTGGTCATTCATTGAAGCCAATGTTTTTTGTAAAATACAAGAATTCTTTCTATTTATAGTCATTTTACCACCTTTCTTTTCACCTATTATCAGTACTTCGTTTATCTTAAAGACGCCGTTTTGTGTTTTTTCTAAGGCTAGTGTTCTTTGGCTAAACGTTTTATCTCTCTAAATGAAAACCTTTTAAAAGCTACTCAATTCCTCGTTTTCTTATTAACCTCTTATATTTACTTGTTTTACGGCCATCGATATACTTTGACAATAACTGTTCTTGGGCGGTCCGACGTTTTTTCAACTTTACAATATTTTATTATTACTGCTTCCGCTGCGTACTTAATGTTTGAGTTTAGCTTAAGAAATGCCTCTTGATTGATGTCATTACTCAGGGTTAACATTATCAGTTGTTGCTGTTTTAAGGACCGAGCTTTTATCTCTTCAACCAAAACGTTTAAGAAGTTGGCATTCGTTTTTAGAGCATTTAAATTATATTCATCCATATTTTGTTCCCCCAATTCAGCTCATGGATGGACATTCATTCTTTTGTCCAACCTTCTCTTCCAGTGCCGATTTAAATTTAATATTCTGTTCACCAAGATTCTTCATACATTTAAACCGCAATCAATTTAGGCCTATGCTTTTTTAAGCCACTCTCCAGATTTTCCTATTCAACTTGATTATTTCAGTCTCCTACACTTAGATTAAGCTTCGCAATACGTTTCTCAATATATGAACTAGTTTATGCTGGTTCTATTTCCAACTGCGCTTGTACCTATTTTATTTATTTAAAGAATTATTGCTCGAAATATACTATTCTAGTTAAAATGCAAATTCTACGTATATGTTTCGTTTCTAAGGTTTTGTATTTTTGTCAGATGTGTTGAGTTATTTTTAAACTATCTCAGGCGCTCAAATATTTGTCTATTTAGTTTTTAGTTAATGAAAGTGTGAATTTTTATATTGATATGAAAATGAACTACAGATTTGAATCAACCAACATCATAATAATGTAATTCAACGAAAATTGGTTACGTGTGCGGTGTTAACAATTACTTTTAATCAAGGTTGTGATCTTGATATGAACACCTGACCCATTATTTGCATATATTTGCCAGTCTCAACCAAGTATTGTATGCATAAAATGGAACTAGAATTTACATCAAGATCGCAACCTTGATTTAAATAACTTTTATCACCGCCCACGCAACAAATGTTCATTTAATTATATAAATGATCAATTCAATACCATTTGTTTTGCATTATAGTGGGCGATAAAGAGAACAGTCAAAACTGTCAACTACACGTGCTGGTACGATTTTTGGAATTACTTTGAAACGGTTAAAATATATTGTATGATTTCGGAGAATTTACAGATAATTTGTAAAGCAAAATTTTGTTTTTTGTTATTGTTATCTTTAAAGAGGCATTTCTCAAAATATATTATTCCATATTTATTTATAATTCTAAGTAAGAATAAGAATAAGAAAGGTATTTAGTTATAGATTGACACCTCCAAAGCGTGTTACACACTAGTTCAACATTGAATAATAAGTTGAAAACGTGTTTATAATTGTTATTTATTTAATTAAATGATGACATGACCACGTCCAAAATTGATAACTGATGTCAATCAAGGTCAGAGTGTATGAATTTGCTGGAATAACAGTTGGTTAGTAGTAAAAGTAATTCTTCACTTTGGTGAAATTTAGCGTATCTTGAAATCAAATTTCTTAGTACCATGTACCTACTCGGAAACCATAGTCTTGGTATCAAGTACCGACTCAACCAGAGTGTTGGTACCCTTTACAGGCTTAGTTTATATATTATATATAATAAGTTGACCTTGAGGTCGCATTGTCAAAGTCTTTATAAGAAATAAGCTTCACTATTGCAGGTTTCCACATTTGTATAAGAGATTATACCCTCCAATTTTCCCACATTATTAATCCAAATATAACGTGGGTATAAAGCATAATACCGGCTCCTGCTGATGAGTCACCAGTAAGCAATAATCGCATGTGCCAATGCGATTATAGACTTCGTTTATGCACAGATTGATTCATCCTTATAATCCTAGTCGAACTAATTTTTTACTAGGTGCGCGGCACATAATACACAATTTCTTATTTATCAGTTCTTCGCGAAAAGCAGTATCCAAGTTAAAATACTGTTCGTTGCGGAGATCTAATATATATGCAAGTATGAATTAGGTGTTGCGAACCTAATAACAAATTAGTTCAGTTGTGACTAGTAGGACAAACCAAAGTCAGCATGAATTTTCTACATTTCTAGTCTGATCTCACCACATAACAACGTCCACTTATCACCTTCCTTTTCCAGTTTTGAGCGCTGGTCATAAGCCCTTAACTCCAACCAAAAGCGTGACCAGTGCGATTGTCCAGAAACCGTCACTTGCTAGAGCAAATACGATTTTCCGTGTTTTTTCAGTGTCTTAACGTTAAAGCCCGTTGTTGGGCGCACCATTGAATTATCTCATGCAATATCCTCTTATCCCAAACTGACCAAAGGCCCCTTAGACTGTGGAAACACACACACACTGAACTGGTCTTTTCGAAAATCACAACCATTTCATATCCGGTATCGCTGTATCAGGCCAGCAGCTCGAGCCCTGCAAATCCAACTTTGTCCTGATATCAAAATTCTCAAATCCCCCATCTTCCAACAAGAACCGGATGAAGAAAGTCCAGATTGATTATGAACATTCAATTCCCATTAAAAAGCGCAAAATTAACCTTATCAGCTTATATTTGCGTTCTAGCCGCCACTGTAAGTTTTCAGCACGCATTTCCTCTTTTATCTAACAAACTTTCTCCGGGATCTTTCTCGTCAATCCTTATCGACGGTAGGTCACTCAAGCCAAAAATCAATTAGCTGCAGTCATTATAATTTTCAAACTAGCTGCACATGTGCTTCCATATCGAAACATGACTGTCTTCTAACATACTTTTTGATGGTATTTTCCTCATCAATGCGTATTCCGTTTTCCAAGTGATATAACTATTAACTGAGGAGTGGATTGACTGCATATGTCCGGTCTTCTCTCATGACTAAGTGACTGACTATTTTTAAATCACTGGGACTAGATTTCTTCGCATTTTATCTAGTGATGCTAGTTTAAATTCGATCTGTTTGTGTTGCCTATCCGTCTCCAAATCCGCCAATAACTGTCGACACTCGTGTGGTCCAACTTTGTTTACACTTCTCTCTCAGCCGTCCGATTAGTACATAGTTGTGGGGGAAATTTACGTTCAGCTTGCTAGCTAGCAACACTTAACATCAGAAAATCCTCCGCTGATTGTACTCTGCGCTAACAATTTGCTGTATTTCATTTTTTGCACGTTTCTACCTAATAAGACAACCAACTTGACTGCCTTCTCTCTAAAATACAAGCACTCGTCATCCAAAATCGAGAAATATTCACTAATATAAACCACTGCCAGGTATACTTTTCTATCCCTCTCTTATCTTCTACCCCAAGAGAGATAATATAAGCATCCAAGCGATTCACTGATTAGGTAAATTTCGTCGACTCATTGATGCCATTGCATGGAGAAAATCATTCATCCCCGAAAATCCTTCTTCGTGCTTTTCTCAAGTCCATAAATTCACATCCTTCTGCTTAGCATCTGGCACCTCTATATAGAACATACGAACGGCGATCAGGTTAAGCACATTATTAAAGTTGCACGACAACCTTGCATGTATCTCAGGAGAGCGCACATTGTCACTTACACGCGCTTTCACATTCTGTCGTATCGATGATCATATTGCACAAAGGATCACCAGGCAAGCGCTCGGAGTCGAAAAACGCATTCAAACAGTAGTAAACTCACGTAAAACATTGCAATCGTAATAAACCACTAGTTTCATATATAAAAATAGCAATCATCAATTTCTCAGGGTTGGGCAACTCCGGTTTTATCGACAACAATCTGAGATACTTTGCGAATTCCTATTTCATATTTACCCTATCTACTGCGATTTTCAGCAACGGGTACATCAAAGTTCTGAATTGGCTGGACATTTCGCCGGCCCTGGTCGTTCAAGCAATCAAAGGCATGATGTGATGTGATCAATATAATGTCTCTGTCGACATTATTTGCTCTCCCAATTTAGAACAACTTCACTATGACTGCTCCATTTCTAAAGGTCATAAACACAATTTGCCCTTTTTTGGATATCTACGAAGCTTTTGATTCAGTATCGTTCTCGGTGATTAAATCCGTCTTATTTAGTAATGTTATATGCGAAAGTGACCTTAAATTTATCAGTTTCTATCGCTGTAACCGGTGCATAAAATTAAGAATCGGAAATAATTATTCTAAGTCAGCTATTATTCGATCTGAAGTGCCGCAAGTTTAAGTACTTGGCCCTATACTGATTAACCTAGCACTTGTACAGTTTCAGGGTGCGGACAACCAGTTTTTTGCTAAATACTGTTTATTGCGGAGAATTAATATATATTCAAGTATGTATTAGGTGTTGCAAACCTAGTAACAAATTAGTTCAGTTGTGACCAGAAGGATAAACCAAAGGCAGCATGAACGGAAAATATAATCTCATGTACATTCGTTGATCATGAAACTTGAAAACATTTTATTGCCCCCATTAATTTAGCATCCTCATATGCCAATGAGCAGATAACTTCTCAATTTTTGAATCTTGTCTTCCTTCATGGGAAGAATAACCGTAAGCGCCTACTACTTGCAAATCTCCTGTATTTAAGGTTCGGTCAAAATTTACCCTTCATCACCTTTTATAATTAATTGTGCATTATCACTACTTTACGCAGAAATAAGCTATTTCAAAGACTAGCGAATGTACCGACTATCCTTATAAAGAAATTAAGACCAATAGACAGAAAAATTAAAGAAGAAGTATTAAGATATTGTAATAGAAAAGATAAAAACATTGAAAAGAAACTCAACCCTCAAAATGATTTTTCTCTATTAAGGACAGAAATCTATATTAATTTCAATGATATATGTGAATAGTAAGTTTATGAAGGTCCCTAACTACGAAATTGTCAATTTCACAAATTCATACCGAGCCAGCCAACAGCCCACGAAATCATTTTCGCCATTATGTTGAAATTAAAATATACCAGAAAACATATTAGTGGAAGCCATGTAATCTATAGAATTTAAATGCAAAATAGACCCATTCCGTGTATCTGTCAATATGCTCCTTTAATTAGTATAAACGTATATGCATATCGAGGCCTGAAAGCAAAAATTCAATAAAGTTTATATATACCCCTAAGATGCAGAAGGAGACCAGTTGTCTGCCCGGGTGGTAAAACAAACTTCAAACCCAATAAAACATTATATTCCAACTTCATGTTTGTAGCGAATATCCAGGGCTGACGGTCGACCACTTTAAACTATGGCTAGAACTTAATAAAAGTTACGAACCAACAAAATGAGTATAAGACTTTATGGATATTGGAAAAGCACAGACATATTTTGATTGAGATGTTTAAATCTCTCCAAAAAGCGACATCATAACGAGTAAGCTAAACTCTTCCCAGTCAGTGAATCACCTGGATGATTAAATATTCCCTCTTGGGATAAATGATAAAAGAGGAATAAGAAAGGATAACTGTTGGTGGTCGTGATTAGGCAAGATCTCCTCATTTTGGACATTTATCACTTCTTTGTAGGAGATGACGCACTTCAGTTGGTTGTTTCCTCGGGCAGGATAATGCGCAGATTGATTCAATATTTTGTCCGCAAAGACCCAAAGCAGCGGATTATTTTCTGATGTTAAAATATGCCAGTTAACCAAAGGATGTTTAGTGTCTTTCAGGGCAATATATTGGTCGGAATTTTGGAAGTAAAAAGTGGACATAAGTTGGTCCTCACGAGTGTCGTCATTAATTGAGAGATTTAGATGCCTATAAGGAACTCAAACAAAGAAGCTTTGATTTGGAATCAATAGCTGAAATGAAACGAATTCCAGTACCAATGAATCAGATGTAGTCAAACATTTAGGCATAAGAGAGGTTTGGACACAGGCAGCCAGACCGCTCACTGAGCCAGAAGCTCTGTCGCTTCCTCAAATTGTAACAATTGATGCGAAAAACATCATCACCGTGTACGTCAGAATGCAGTCAATTTTCAAAAAGAACGCACATATCAAGCACATTTTATAATAGAACTGCTCACAATTGTTTGTGCGGGAGTTTTTCGGTGGCGGCTGGAGCATGACGGAGGTCTGATTACGATGATTGAGCTCTTGCTGATGAAAATGGTGCGCTCGTCATCAATCTGGATTTTCTTAGTCTCGCTGTTGTTGAGTGAGTGTGGGAGTTGAAGGTTTTGAACGCAGGATGAAGATGGGTTCACATGGCTAATGATGCTGTACAGGTGCTGCGTTGCGATGGTGTGTGTGGACAAGTACTGAGAAGAGGCTGTCTTCACTGGCCTGGATGGCATTGTAAAGGTTGAAAGAGGAGATTGTATGGAATAAATTGGTATCACGTGGTGTCATGGAGATATTACGTTTTGGTGGTTTCAGGACCACTGTACTGATCATGATATTGACTGAATGTAAGGGTTTTTGACTGGCAATGTAGACTGAAAGAAGGAGCCCATTGGTTTGATTTGTTATGCGATGAGTACGGCCGCGACAACGCGGCATAGCTTGAATTTGTTTGATGGATTTTGTGCTCTCGTTGTATGAGTTAGTGGTTAGGGGAGTTCTTCAAATTAGTAGGTGCTCAGCATGATTGAGCCGGAAGAAAAGGCGTCACCGAGGTGTTTTTTAGGACTTCTTCATCCAGGGTAATCGGCTATAGTTTCGAAATTGGTTAGGATGACTTACGGGAGCCTTGTGCTTGTTCAACTGTCCGCGATACCAATGCGTAATCACGCTTTAATTTGACAATTCCATCGTCATTAAGGGCGATCTATATTTTAACAGATCAAGCTCATTGTTGGACAGATTTATATGAGAGGAATACAAGAAAGCAAGACGCTTGCCAGTAGAGTGAACTGTGAGTTGATGAAAATTGTATCCCAATTGGTTGAATAATACTGAGGGCAGATCATCTACTGAGAATAGAGAATGGGGGACCAGAGAAAAAGGTTACTTTTGATGTGATTGCACAAAGCAACCTCTTTAAGAAAATCATCAGCTTGACACAACAGGTTTGGTGTTAGGCGGAAATAGAGAGGTACCTAGATAAGGCTCTAAGAAAACCCGTGACATCTGCCATTTGTCGCTGGAGATCATCGAGATTAGACAATAAATTCTGAGTTATGAAAGGAGTGTTAGAAGCGGACATTAAAATCTGGTTCATGATAAAATAATGCATT
This sequence comes from Eudiplozoon nipponicum, assembly GCA_029291075.1. Lineage (NCBI taxonomy): Eukaryota > Metazoa > Platyhelminthes > Monogenea > Mazocraeidea > Diplozoidae > Eudiplozoon > Eudiplozoon nipponicum. The sequence continues at coordinate 27,041 of JAQBSW010001987.1, read as the reverse complement.
AAAAATTCAGATATATTTGGAAATCAGGCGAGAAAATATTTTATAGTGAGTTATGATGAAATAAAATGTAAGTTCAAAAGATATGTAACGACACAAATCAATCGCCGACATATTGCGTAAATTAAATTCAAATTTATTTACGTTGCACCAATGAAAAAAAAGCAAATTGCCGTTTAACCACGTTTAACCACGTTTAACCAATAGTATGCAAGTACACATATTGCATGCTATTTAAGCACGGTAATTTACCATGCAAGTCAGTTGGTCATATCTGCTTTCTGCCTCGTGTTACACATGTGCGTGCTGTCGGCTGTCAATACCTACGCTGGATATTGATTTGTTTCACCAACAATTGGCAACATTCGTGACTCACCGTGTTGCACTTCAGCCAGCAAGACGAGCCAATTAATGCAGAACTTCAACACACATGATAACAACAGCAGGAACCATAACCAGAGTCCACCCAAGGAACAGAACGTCAACTTACATATATATAACTTACGCGAACGCCGCCAAGGCCCTCTTAAAGGCCACCATATCAGTAACTAATCTCTATTCAGAGCACCTTAACCGAGTTTGTAACGTCGTACGGCATTTACCTGAAGCCGGGGCGTTTACAAAATTGGCAACCGCGCCAGGATACTGATTATTGTTCTGATTTTTTTTGGTATAAATAAAATTGACTTCCTTTTTCATCTATTTGGGATAAAAATCGATTAAGATTTGCGTTTTATCTACCGTGATCGTGGCCATCTATGAATTTTTTTGGGTATATATATATATATATTCGTGGTTTGTGTTGGGGGATATAATAATAGATTGACATTTGTGTTTTCTTTACCCTGATTGTGGATTTCTGGGAAATCTGTTGGGCATATATTCGTGGATTTGTGAGGATAATTATAATACATTGTCATCAAAGGCCAACTGGGCCTCTATTTAACTTTCCTACGTACGAAACGGCACCGTACGTACACGTCTAACTCAACTGTGGAAGCTGTTTGTGGGTAAGCCTTTCGTTAAAGTATATTTATATATTTTCATATTGCTTTTAATTTATGCTTTTAAGATCACGTAAGATTGTTAAAATGTCAGGTCCAATTTTAGATATTGATGTTCCTGTTTGGATGGAGATAGTGAGTTATTTTTTATGCGCGTAGACTCCGCTTTCTCCCCGTTTCCTGATTATGACAGTCATCAAAAACTATCAAAGGTTTTTGCTAAACTACCTTCTGAATTGCTGCGACGGATTTATCCTAAGCTTGAGGCCATTAGGAAGCTACCTAATCCCATTTTGGGCCAACAAATCGAGGTAGAATCCTTACTTGGACCCACGGAAACTGAGCAGATAATAAACAAATATGCGCAGTTAGATATGCAAAATCTTGGCCCCATCGAAATACTGAGGGAATTACGGAAACGTTGGTATAAAACCAACATTTCTGACCATGAGGCTAAGGTTGTTTTTATTAACAATCTTCCCCAAACATTAAAACTCTTTGCCAGACAGCTCCCCAACACTCTCTCTATAGATGACTTATCTGAGAGATGTGAGTTAGAATATAGGGTTTTGGAACCCAAAGTGAATCCATCATCCTTTTCTTCACCCCGCAAGATGATAGAAACTCTTCTTTAGAGAGATCAGTGGCGAACATGGCCAAAGTTCTAGAAGGATTGGCTATTACCAAATCCGAGATAATTCAAGTGAATGCTCGACCAAAATTCGTTTCCAAGTCAAATTATAATGGTAGGCGGCGATCGAGATCTCCGCAATCCTTTAATAAATATGCTCCAAAGAACTGGTGTTATAACCACCAGAAGTTTTTTTATGCTTGCCAAGTTTGTCTTTGTCGTTCCGAAGAATTTCCGAATGAGTGTCAATTTCCACAGCTGACGGAAGAGACAACAGACCGCAGGCACAAGGGTGCATCAGTATCGGGAAACGTCTGGCGCAGGAAGTAGAAGACCGTACTTTCTGCACATCAACAGCATCAACGGCGCTACAGGGAAGAAGCCAACTACAATCCGACATCCCTGTCGACTCTTTTCGTCCACGCCGAATTTTTCACATAGAGAACCAAACAGACAATGCCGGTCGCAATCACCAGTCTACTTGTTTGCATGACCCGGCCAAACAGCCAAACGAACTTCTGCACCTTCTGGATTTCAAAACTGGCGAATAGTACATCGTAGACACAGGTGCGGCAGTCTCCGTTCTCAAAGGTGATTCAATGGCTGAGATGTCGCTAGGCGTTCTTCTCGCAACAGCTACAGGCGAGCCCATACCAACTTATGGCTGCCAATACCGCACACTCAACATAGGTCTACGACGTGAATTTTCCCACAAATTCATCATTGCCAAGGTCTCACATAATATAATAGGCCTTGATTTCCTTCTAAAATTTCGGCTCATTGTTGATCTTGCCAATCAAAAGATCATCAACCCCTCCACCGGACTTGAACAAAGCTTTTGGACACTTGCCTCCAAGCGTTTGGAGTTACAGGTCATTCAGCCAACCCCAGTGCATCATTCAGCAGAGATATCAGCAGCTCTTCGAAAATACAAATCGCTTTTCGATCTTAACAAGTCAGAGCTACGAGTCTCCAACACGATACATCATATCGTCACAGAAGGACAACCTATTGCACTCAAGAAGCGACCACTGGCTCCTGCTAAACTTAAAGCTGCCCAAGAAGAATTCTCAAGGCTTTTGGAAGAGGGAATCATCAGACCATCGAAAAGTTCATGGTCATGCACTTAGTCTCTAAATCAAACGGATCGTACAGAGCCTGTGGGGACTACCGTAAGCTAAATTCAGTGACAAAATCTGATGCATATCCTATTCAAAATATCAACACTTTACTTGAAAAACTCAACGGCAGCAATTTCTTCTCAGTGATTGACCTCAGACAAGCGTACCATCACATACCGGTAGCACCAGAGGATATCGAGAAAACTGCAGTCATCACTCCATTTGGCCTTTTTGAATATCTTTACATGCCTTTTGGACATAAGTGTGCTACTCAGACATTTCAAAGATTCATAGACAACATACTTCGCGACGACTCTGCTTATTGTATGTTATATCTAGATGACATTATGGTATTCAGTCCAGATCTAGAATTTCATGCCCAACATCTACGAAATGTCCTCTCACGCAATCCAACCACGGACTCAAGATCAACTGTGACAAGACGCAGATTGCAGCTTTATCCGTCGACTTCTTAGGGCATCGTATCACGGCCCAAGATATTCAACCGTTGCCGTCAAAGACGAATTCAATCAAGAATATCAAGTCACCAAGGACTTTGAGCGATTTGCAGAAAATTCTGGGAGTACTAAACTATTATCGCAAATTCCTTCCGGGCCTTTCAAAACAACTTTATACTTTGTGCAGGCACCTGCGGAACCGAAAAGGACATAGCAAGAATTCAATCCCTGCTTGGTCATCCGAAGACGAGGAATTACTTTGACTTGCCATCAACTCCTTAGCAAATGCCACAATACTAACGCATCCAGATTTCGAAAAGCCATTTCTACTCACGACAGATGCTTCTGAATTCGCTATTGGAGCCACTTTGGAACAAGAGATCGACGGAGTACGGAAGCCTATCAGTTTCTACTCGCGTACTCTCCAACCAGTAGAAACGAGGTACGACACTTTCGACCGAGAACTTCTCGCCATCCACGACGCAGTGCGCCATTTTATCAGCATCATTGGCAGTAGTAGATTTGTTGTTTTCACAGATTATGCACCACTAGTTAGCGCACTTCGAAACGCAACTTCATCTATCGCCAAGTACCCTGCCAGAGTGGAAAGACAGCTTTCTCGTCCAAGCGAATGGCAATTTGACGTCTTTCACGTCAAGGGCAAACAGAACTTCATTGCAGATGCCCTGTCTAGGGCAGACGTCTCTCTACAACCACCTTCGCCGTCACCATTCACTGTCAACTCCGTGGCACTCAGTGAACCTGCACTAACGCCAACTCTCCTGCGAACTGAAAAACGCGGTGACATTCACATTCAAAGATCAATAGCCCGTCACCCAACCAAGTTCATATGCCGTCTGTTGGAAGGCTTACCAATTGTTTACTTCACGGGTACGCAGCCCAATAAGCCAGTTCTGCCGACCAGCCTTCAGAGAAAAGTTTTCGATTCAATTCACTCAATTTCTCACCCAGGAAGCCAAGCGATTGTCCGACTTCTTACAGATCGTTTCTGGGGTCACAGGCTTAGGCAGAATGTTAAACGATGTGTCTCAGAGTGTGCAATTTGTCAGCAAAACAAGATCACACGACACACTCGTTCTAAGTTGCAACATTTTCGATCTACTTCTCGCCTAGCCATCGTCCACAACGACATAGTTCATCTGACAAAGGTTCAAGGTTTCAGCTACATTTTAACTATGATCGATAGATTTATACGGTGGCCTGCGGCATTAAATCTTGGCACCATTTCTGCAGACGAAGTAACTAACGGTTTTATCTCTGCATGGATATCCAATTATGGTGTTCCCAATGAGGTCATCACGGACAGAGGCACTTGATTCTCATCTGATCGTTTCAAAACCACCCTGCGGTACATGGGATGCATCTTACGCCAGACGACTGCCTACCATCCCCAAGCTAATAGTATGGTAGATAGAATGCATAGGGAACTCAAAGCTGCTTTAGCATCCTCGTCCATTAATGGCAACTGGGTCGATGCACTACCTTTAGTTCTGCTGGCCATGCGTTCTCGTACTCGCGAATCCATTAAAACGTCTGCGTCACAACTCTTGTATGGCATGGATCTACGCCTGCCTAGTCAATTCCCACGTCTACTACCGGCACAAGATGACCCACAAGACGAAGCTACCCGCCTTCGACTTCATTTCGGTAACATGTCCGAACAGCAGCCGAGACACACGCCTCGTTCAGTCTTCGTTCACCCACAGCTCCACAGCTGCAAGAGAGTACTCGTTCGCAACAATAATGCTGTTGCACCACTACAACACAAGTATCGCGGTCCTTACCCGATTTTACTAAGACAGCCAAAATACTTCATCATTATGCAAGGCGCTACACCGACATCAGTAAGCATAGACAGGTTAAAACCGTTTATCGAACCACCTGATCTTGAGAGCGTTCAACCTTCTACACACGTCTCAGGCTCCGTCTGCCCACAATCTCAATAACCTGCTTTGTAAAACGCGTAATTAATTTTTTTTAAACATTAACATTAACTATAAAAATTTTTAACCTTACGTTATTTTTCGTATTTGTCTCACGTGGCATAACCAGCTGTTCTTAGCTAACAATTGTGTAGCATTTTTTAACAGTTCGTTGGTATTATGCCATCTCTGAGGCAATGTTCGTGTACATATTTTTTATGCAGTTACCTTTTGATTTTAATGTATATATTTTTACATTATAATGTATTTCTCACACATGACATTACACTGCCTATTTTGGTATGACCAGCTACTTAGAGCTAACGCTTTCGTGTAGCAACACTAAGTAGTGATCAGCTTCATATCATGGTACAGGCCACTTTCAATGCATATCTCAAATTCATCAATTGCACAAAGACCACTCTACAAATGTCATGACCACAACGTCGAGCACTCTAGCTCCTTTGGTCGTATACAAACACATTGACAACGATCCAGCCTGCTTAGGTTTTAACTTAAACCTGGCAAATTCAGAGGCGATTTACCTCGAAATCTTCACGCTGCGGCTCTCCAAACTTACACTGCTCTATTTTGCCTCACGTGGTATGACCGACCACTAGAGCTAACAATTTGTGTAGCAATTCCTAGTGGTTACCTGGTATCATATCATTGTTGAAGCAACCAACAAGCATATTTAAGCCCAGCACTTATGGTTCATCATATTTGTGCTTAACTTGGTTCGAACTCTGTCATGCATTTCTTATTTAGCCTCGCAGAGAGGAATATTTTTTTCTTTTTTTTCAGAGAGGAAAGTGTTGCAACGACACAAATCAATCGCCGACATATTGCGTAAATTAAATTCAAATTTATTTACGTTGCATCAATGAGAAAAAAGCAAAATTGCCGTTTAACCACGTTTAACCACGTTTAACCAATAGTGTGCAAATACACATATTGCATGCTATTTAAGCACGGTAATTTACCATGCAAGTCAGTTGGTCGTATCGGCGTTTTGCCTCGTGTTACACATGTGCGTGCTGTCGGCTGTCAATACCTACGCTGGATATTGATTTGTTCGCAAACAATTGGCAACATTCGTGACTCACCGTGTTGCACTTCAGCCAGCAAGACGAGCCAATTAATGCAGAACTTCAACCAAGTTGTCTACATATGATAACAACAGCAGGAACCACAACCAGAGTCCACCCAAGGAACAGAACATCAACTTACATATATATAACTTACGCGAACGCCGCCAAGGCCCTCTTAAGGGACCCCATATCAGTAACTAAGCTCTATTCAGAGAACCTTAACCGAGTTTGTAACGTCGTACGGCATTCACTTGAAGCCGGGGCGTTTACAGATATATATGTATATTCCGAGTGTAAGAAGTTTCCCAGAGATAAGATAAGACGAGAAATCTAGAAAATCTAAAAATAAAAATGAAAAACTGATCTTAGTTCAAAATAATGGAAATCCTCGAGCAAGACTATTCCGACTTTTGCGCTTTGCCAAATAAACACCGAATCGTTAAACAAAATCTAATCCATATTTTGCCTAACCACACATGTCCCTACTGTAAACGCCCCGGCTTCAAGTAAATGCCTTACGACGTTACAAACTCGGTTAAGGTGCTCTGAATAGAGATTAGTTACTGATATGGGGGCCCTTAAGAGGGCCTGGTAATGCGTTCTCTTGAAGTCTTCAGAGTTGAAGATGTCCTAGAGCCTTGGGTGGACTCTGGTTGATTTGTTGCTCCCGTGGTTGAGCTGTGATCGTGTTGTGGATGGTGTCCTGCACTCAATTGGCTCGTCTCTCCGGTATCCCGCAACAAGATGAGTCACGGATGTAGTTAGTTGGTGAAACTATCAAATCACCAGCGTAGGTATTGACAGCCGACAGAACGCACACGCGTGAAGCGGGTAGAAGGCAAATGCCACAACTGACTTGCATGGTAAATTACCGTGCTTAAATAGTATGCAATATGTGTACTTGCATACTATTGGTTAAACGTGGTTAGACGTGGTTAAACGGCAATTTGCTTTTTTCTCATTTGTGCAACGTAAATAAATTTGAATTTAATTTACGCAATATGTCGGCGATTGATTTGTGTCGTTACAACACTTTCCTCTCTGAAAAAAAAGAAAAAATATATTCCTCTCTGCGAGGCTAGATAAGAAATGCATGACAGAGTTCGAACCAAGTTAAGCAAAATATGATGAACCATAAGTGCTGGGCTTAAATATGCTTGTTGGTTGCTTCAACAATGATATGATGCCAGGTAACCACTAGGAAGTGCTACACAAATTGTTAGCTCTAGTGGACGGTCATAGCACGTGAGGCAAAAATAGAGCAATGTAAGTTTTTGGAGCCGCAGCGTGAAGATTTCGAGGTAAATCGCCTCTGAATTTGCCAGGTTTAAGTTAAAACCTAAGCAGGTTGGATCGTTGTCAATGTGTTTTTATACGACCAAAGGAGCTAGAGTGCTCGACGTTGTGGTCATGGCATTTGTAGAGTGGTCTTTGTGAAATAGATAAAGTTGAGATATGCATTAAAAGTGGCCTGTACCATGATATGAAGCTGATCACTACTTAGTGTTGCTACACGAAAGCGTTAGCTCTAAGTAGCTGGTCATACCAAAATAGGCAGTGTAATGTCATGTGTGTGAAATACATTATAATGTAAAAATATATACATTAAAATCAAAGGTAACTGCATAAAAAATATGTACACGAACATTGCCTCAGAGATGGCATAATACCAAAGAACTGTTCAAAAATGCTACACAATTGTTAGCTAAGAACAGCTGGTTATGCCACGTGAGACAAATACTAAAAATTAACGTAAGGTTAAAAAAAATTTTATAGTTAAATGTTAATGTTTAAAAAATTAATTACGCGTTATACAAAGCAGGTTGAGATTGTGGGCAGACGAAGCCTGAGACGTGTGTAGAAGGTTGAACGCTCTCAGGATCAGGTGGTTCGATAAACGGTTTTAACCTGTCTATGCTTACTGATGTCGGTGTAGCGCCTTGCATAATGATGAATTATTTTGGCTGTTTTAGTAAAATCGGGTAAGGACCGCGATACTTGGGTTGTAGTGGTGCAACAACAGTATTGTTGCGAACGAGTACTCTCTTGCAGCTGTGGAGCTGTGGGTGAACGAAGACTGGACGAGGCGTGTGTCTCGGCTGCTGTTCGGATATGTTACCGAAATGAAGTCGAAGGCAGGTAGCTTCGTTTTGTGGGTCATCTTGTGCCGGTAGTAGACGTGGGAGCTGACTAGGCAGGCGTGGATCCATGCCATACAAAAGTTGTGACGCAGACGTTTTAATGGATTCACGAGTACGGGAACGCATGGTAAGCAGAACTAAAGGTAGTGCATCGACCCAGTTGCCATTAATGGACGAGGATGCTAAAGCTGCTTTGAGTTCCCTATGCATTCTCTCTACCATGCCATTAGCTTGGAGATGGTAGGCAGTCGTCTGGCGTAAGATGTATCCCATGTACCGCAAGGTGGTTTTGAAACGATCAGATGAGAAGCAAGTGCCTCTGTCCATGATGACCTCATTGGGAACATCATAATTGGATATCCATGCAGAGATAAAACCGTTAGTTACTTCGTCTGCAGAAATGGTGCCAGGAGGTAATGCCGCAGGCCACCGTGTAAATCTATCGATCATAGTTAGAAGGTAGGTGAAACCTTGAACCTTTGTCAGATGAACTATGTCGATGTGGACGATGGCTAGGCGAGAAGTAGACCGAAAATATTGCAACTTAGAACGGGTGTGTCGTGTGATCTTGTTTTTCTGACAAATTGCACACTCTGAGACCCATCGTTTAACATTCTGCCTTAGTCTGTGACCCCAGAAACGATCTGTAAGAAGTCGGACAGTCGCTTGGCTTCCTGGGTGAGAAATTGAGTGAATTGATTCGAAAGCCTTTCTCTGAAGGCTGGTCGGCAGAACTGGCTTGTTGGGCTGCGTACCCGTGAAGTAAACAATTGGTAAGCCTTCCCACAGACGGCATATGAACTTGGTTGGGCGACGGGCTATTGATCTTTGAATGTGAATGTCACCGCGTTGTTCAGTTCGCAGGAGAGTTGGCGTTAGTGCAGGTTCACTGAGTGCCACGGAGTTGACAGTGAATGGTGACGGTGAAGGTGGTTGTAGAGAGACGTCTGGCCTAGACAGGGCATCTGCAATGAAGTTCTGTTTGCCCTTGACGTGAAAGACGTCAAATTGCCATTCGCTTAGACGAGAAAGCTGTCTTTCCACTCTGGCAGGGTACTTGGCGATAGATGAAGTTGCGTTTCGAAGTGCGCTAACTAGTGGTGCATGATCTGTGAAAACAACAAATCTGCTACTGCCAATAATGCTGATAAAATGGCGCACTGCGTCGTGGATGGCGAGAAGTTCTCGGCCGAAAGTGTCGTACCTCGTTTCTACTGGTTGGAGAGTACGCGAGTAGAAACTGATAGGCTTCCGAACTCCGTCGATCTCTTGTTCCAAAGTGGCTCCAATAGCGAATTCAGAAGCATCTGTCGTGAGTAGAAATGGCTTTTCAAAATCTGGATGCGTTAGCATTGTGGCATTTGCTAACGAGTTGATGGCAAGTCGAAGTAATTCCTCGTCTTCGGATGACCAAGCAATGATGGAATTCTTGCTCAGTCCTTTTCGGTTCCGCAGGTGCCTGCACAAAGGATAAAGTTGTTTTGAAAGGCCTGGAAGAAACTTGCGATAATAGTTTAGTACTCCCAGGATTTTCTGCAAATCGCTCAAAGTCTTTGGTGACTTGATATTCTTGATTGAATTCGTCTTTGACGGCAACGGTTGAATACCTTGGGCCGTGATACGATGCCCTAAGAAGTCGACGGATGAAGTTGCAATCTGCGTCTTGTCACAGTTGATCTTGAGTCCGTAGTTGGATAAGCGCGAGAGGACATTTCGTAGATGTTTCGCATGAGATTCTAGATCTGGACTGAATACCATAATGTCATCTAGGTATGACATACAATAAGCAGAGTCGTCGCGAAGTATGTTGTCTATGAATCTTTGAAATGTCTGTGTAGCACACTCAAGTCCAAAAGGCATGTAAAGGTATTCGAAAAGGCCAAATGGAGTGATGACAGCAGTTTTCTCGATATCCTCTGGTGCTACCAGGATGTGATGGTAGGCTTGTCTAAGGTCAATTACTGAGAAGAAATTGCTGCCGTTGAGTTTTTCAAGTAATGTGTTGATATTTGGAATAGGATATGCATCAGATTTTGTAACTGAATTTAGCTTACGGTAGTCTCCACAGGCTCTGTACGATCCGTTTGATTTTGAGATTAAGTGCAATGGTGACGCCCATGAACTTTTCGATGGTCTGATGATTCCCTCTTCCAAAAGCCTTGAGAATTCTTCTTGTGCAGCTTTCAGCTTAGCAGAAGCCAGTGGTCGCTTCTTGAGTGCAATAGGTTGTCCTTCTGTGACGATGTGATGCATCGTGTTGGAGACTCGCAGATCAGATTTGTTAAGATCGAAAAGCGATTTGTATTTTCGAAGAGCTGCTGATATCTCTGCTGAATGATGCACTGGGGTTGGCTGAATGGCCTGTAACTCCAAACGCTCGGAGGCAAGTGTCCAAAAATGTTGTTCAATTCCTGTGGAGGGGTCGATGGTCTTTTGATTGGCAAGATCAACAATGAGCCGAAATTTTAGAAGGAAATCAAGGCCTATTATATTATGAGAGATCTTGGCAATGATGAAGTTGTGGGAAAATTCACGTCGTAGACCTATGTTGAGTGTGCGGTATTGGCAGCCATAAGTTGGTATAGGCTCGCCTGTAGCTGTTGCGAGAAGAACGCCTAGCGACATCTCGGCCATTGAATCACCTTTGAGAACTGAGACTGCCGCACCTGTGTCTACGATGTACTCTTCGCCAGTTTTGAAATCAAGAAGGTGCAGAAGTTCGTTTGGCTGTTTGGCCGGGTCATGCAAACAAGTAGGCTGGTGATAGCGACCGGCATTGTCTGTTTGGTTCTCTATGTGAAAAATTCGGCGTGGACGAAAAGAGTCGACAGGGATGTCGGATTGTAGTTGGCTTCTTCCCTGTAGCGCCGTTGATGCCGTTGATGTGCAGAAAGTACGGTCTTCTACTTCCTGCGCCAGACGTTTCCCGATACTGATGCACCCTTGTGCCTGCAGTCTGTTGTCCTCTCCGTCAGCTGTGGAAATTGACACTCATTCGGAAATTCTTCGGAACGACAAAGACAAACTTGGCAAGCATAAAAAACCTTCTGGTGGTTATGACACCAGTTCTTTGGGGCATATTTATTAAATGATTGCGGAGATCTCGATCGCCGCCTACCATTATAATTTGACTTGAAAACGAATTTTGGTCGAGCATTCACATGATTTATCTCCGATTTGGTAATGGCCAATCCTTCTAGAACTTTGGCCATGTTCGCCACTGTTCTCTCTAAGGAGGAGATTCTATCATCTTGCGGGGGTGAAGAAAAGGATGATGGATTCACTTTGGGTTCCAAAACCCTATATTCTAACTCACATCTCTCAGATAAGTCATCTATAGAGAGAGTGTTGGGGAGCTGTCTGGCAAAGAGTTTTAATGTTTGGGGAAGATTGTTAATAAAAACAACCTTAGCCTCATGGTCAGAAATGTTGGTTTTATACCAACGTTTCCGTAATTCCCTCAGTATTTCTATGGGGCCAAGATTTGGCATATCTAACTGCGCATATTTGTTTATTATCTGCTCAGTTTCCGTGGGTCCAAAATGGGATTAGGTAGCTTCCTAATGGCCTCAAGCTTAGGAAAAATCCGTCGCTGCAATTCAGAAGGTAGTTTAGCAAAAACCTTCGACAGTTTTTTATGACTGTCATAAAGCGGAGTCTACGCGCATAAAAAATAGCTCACTATCTCCATCCCAAACAGGAACATCAATATCTAAAATTGGACCTGACATTTTAACAATCTTACGGGATCTTAAAAGCATAAATTTATAAGCAATATGAAAATGTATATATAAATGTATAAATATATAACGAAACGCTTACCCACAAACAGCTTCCACTGTTGCTTGATATTGTCCAGTACAAAAGGAAAAAACGAACGGAGGCCCCGATGGCCTTTGATGACAATGTATTATTATTTCAACACAGAACAGCGTCACTCCTTCCAAAAATTGAAATTGTCCCACAAACAGATTCCACTGTTGCTTGATATTGTCCAGTACAAAAGGAAAAAACGAACAGAGGCCCCGATGGCCTTTGATGATAATGTATTATTATTTCGACACAGAACAGCGTCACTCCTTCCAAAAAATTGAAATTGTCCTGTAGGGAAGACGAACAAGGGCCCGTTGGCTCTTAAGTGCCAATGAATTATTATTTTCAACAGCAAGAACAACACACTGCTTCCAAAATTTGAAATTTTCCTTTAGGGAAGACGAACACCACAAATTCACGAATGTATACCCAACAAAAAAACAGGATCAGGGTAAAGAAAACGCAAATGTTAGTCGATTTATCCCAAACAAATGAAGAAGAAAGTCAATTTATTTATACCCAAAAAAAATCAGATAAATAATCAATATACTGGCGCGGTCGCCAATTTTGTAAACGCCCCGGCTTCAAGTAAATGCCGTACGACGTTACAAACTCGGTTAAGGTGCTCTGAATAGAGATTAGTTACTGATATGGGGGCCCTTAAGAGGGCCAGGTAATGCGTTCGCTTGAAGTCTTCAGAGTTGAAGATGTCCTAGAGCCTTGGGTGGACTCTGGTTGAGTTGTCGCTCCCGTGGTTGAGCTGTGATCGCGTTGTGGATGGTGTCCTGCAGGTCCTGCACTCAATTGGCTCGTCTCTCCGGTATCCCGCAACAGGAGGATGAGTATGGGGATACGGTTGACAGCCGACAGAGCGCACACGTATTGGACAAGCCGACAGAACGCACACGCGTGAAGCAGGTAGAAGGCAAATGCCACAACTGACTTGCATGGTAAATTACCGTGCTTAAATAGCATGCAATGTGTGTACTTGCATACTATTGGTTAAACGTGGATAATAGAATAAAATAGAATTGAATAGAATAGAATATCTTTATTTGTATTCAAACCACACATATTCCATCAAATAATAAATTGGAAATTGTGCAATATATATTAAAAAATTATCAAATCACAATAATTGTGCAATTAATCTCATGTAGATAGGTATATCTCACTAGTTGTACAATACAATATATCAATATCAGAAAGTTCGACTGAAAAGAATAATATATACATCATCAAATTAGGAACAATTAAGGTATAATTCGAGTGTAACATTATGCAAAAATTGAGAACCATGACTAGCAATTGATTGTATGTAATGTTAACTAATTTGAAGATCTAGTGCATAACATTTCAATTATAATAATACAAAACTTGGAAATAAAATCTCAATAAAATCTGTTTCCGATAACAATTATCCTTGTCTCTTATTCAACCATGAGAAAGTATTATCATAATCAAAAAAATAAAAGATATCAGCAGGATTGCAGACTTTTTCAAGTTCAGTAGATAAAGTTTTAATAGACATCTTAGATGGAGGCATTTCTCTAAGCCCCTTCGGCAATTGATTATAAATTTTGTAGATTTTCGAGAAAGAGAATAACTTGCTCGCTACATTCCCCACAAAAGGAGGAGATATTGCCAGATGTCCAGATCTAGTTCCAATTACATGACTCTTTCTTATCGGAGTCATATAGGCACCAGTCCACTGGTTCAGATGGAAAACTTTTATACAATAGCACATCCTCCGAAACCACAGAGATTGCAATGACGCAAACTGTAATCTAGAGGCGTATATAGTGCAAGAAATAGGACTAATATGTTTCACAACTTTTCTTTGTACAGCTTCTATCTTATTAGACAATCCCTTTTTTAATGGATTCCAGGTAGCGACAGCATATTCTAGTACCGGTCTAATCCATATTATATACATTTGAAGTTTTATATCATTTGATAAAATAGTTCGATTTATTAGTGCCCATCTTTTCTTGGCACTGCCTACTATACTTTCAATATGTCTCTCAGCAGAAGCTGTACATTGAATAGTTATGCCTAAATCCTTAATTTCTTGCATAAGTTTAATCTCAAACACATCATTAATAACTGCATCATGAAAATAAACATAATGAAAGTTTGTTCTGTTCCCTATTTTTAAAGCTTTCGTCTTTTTATTGTTTATTCTCAGCCCTAGTGTAAACAAATATTTACTCAAATCATACAAATCTAAAGTCACATTATTTTTGGAGAATTCGACATTCTTTGGATCAATTGGGAAGATTATTTTTAAATCATCAGCGAATTTGCAAACTCGACCATTAAGGATTTTAGTTTCCAAATTTGCTAATACAATTTTAAATAAAATTGGCCCCAAGCTTGATCCCTGTGGAACTCCACTCGTTACTCGTTTTGATTTTGATATCAAATCATTTACTTGAATACTCATTCTTCGATTATATAGATAGTATTTAAGTAATCTAAAAATATTCGGTTCAATATTCAACAAACTAATCGCATTCAAAATAGCATCAAAAGATATAGAATCAAAAGCTTTTGAGATATCTATAAATACAATTAATGCATCTAAATTATTCTCGTCTAATGTGATTACATGTTTCCACATGGAAAGCATATTGGTAGTTGTCGATCTACCTTTCGTAAAGCCATGTTGACATAAGTCAAAATCAGCCGGTAACATACGTTCTAAATGATCAAGTATCAATCGTTCTATTATCTTCAAAAACGAAGGGATAATAGAGATTAATCTATAATCACTGGCGCACGTTGGCTTACTAACTTTTGGCAACGGCTTAGCTACAATCGTTAATATATCAATTGGTAATTTCCCATCATTCAAAATTCTATTTATAAAGTTGCAGAGTGCATTTCTAAATGTTAAGGGTAATTGAATTAAATTATCAATCGAAATACCAAGGTGATCTTTTTGTTTTTTTGATTTGATTTTTAACATCAATTTTATCAATTCATCACTGTCAATAACAAGTCCTGGTTCCTGGCCTCCCAAAGGATCTGATAGTTCTATAAAGTTTCTCTCATTCTGTGGATTGCATATCAAATTGACAAATACTTCCTCCAATTCACAGAGAAATCCAGACTCAGTTTTATCCACAGGTAGTATAAGCTTTAACTTTTCCTTGTATTTACTGTAATCTGTGAGGAGTTTAAATTCTAATCGAGGATTACTCTTCATTTTGGCCAAAATAATTCGTTCTGATCTTTGACGAATTATTAGCAGTGATGAATTAATTTCGTTATCAATGGAATCTAACCTCATTTGTTTAATACTATTAATAAGACTACACTTTATTATATTATCTCGTTTAATTCTTAGTTTACACAATTTCCTATTAATCCGTTTCGGTATAATGTCCGTAAACGTAGATGCCTGAAATAAAACAGATAATAACGATGAAACAGAAGAAACAAATTCATCAGTATTCAAGAAACAAAACTCTCATAATCAATCAGTATGCTTAATTCTCTAAAGAAATTCCAGTTTATTCTGGAACAGTGCACGTGTGCATTTTCATAACTTAGTTTCTGTGTTATGCCACTCAAGAATTTCCATTGTAAAATAATTTGTTTATGGTCCAATTCTTTGAAATAATTGACAACTTCATAACTGTGCGATTTCACCATTTCAATTTCTAAATATACATGATCTAAGCATTGCGAACCTCTAGTTGATTCATTTATAATCTGCTTGAGATCATGGTTAGAAAAAAAATTGGATAATTCACAGTCCTGTAACTTATTAAAGTCACCTACCACTACATTATAGCCATGGCAGTCAAAGATAGATTGAAAAGAATTGGTAAATGTTTGATCATCAAATAAAGTAGCATACGGCGGTCTGTAAACCGCTGTTAAGATCAGATTATCAAATTGTATAGATAAGAAATCAATGATAGCATTATCATCACTAGTATGTAAAATTTTCGCCTTAAATACAGATTTACTATAAATGAGTACTCCTCCACCTCTTTTATCCACCGATCTGTCCTTTCTGAATAAAGAATAGTGAGGAATATCAAATTCATGGTTTTTAATATCCTTGTTAATAATATAATAATATTATAAAGTCGAAATCATTACTTATTATAAAATTACACAGTAAAAAGTTCTTATTTTTAACACTTCGAGAGTTAGCATAAAATAGAGTAAATGTAGATAGCGACTTATCTAAACAAGTGTCCACTTTTACTGATTCAACCTTGATGGCTTCTTTACTATTCTTTTCACGGGCCTCGAGGCCATACTTCCTTTCCCCTTTCTGTCCACAACAGTTAATAACGATACATCGTTTTTTGATGTTGCAGTCACACTCGATTGAGTCCGTTTAACAGCTTCATCAGACATTGGCGGTTTCCGTTCCTGATTGTTCTTTAACTTTTTTACTTTTGCCAATTTCCGTTGGAGGAACGTTTTGTCCCGTCCAATAAATATGCTGTGAAAGCTCAAATTCTCCTCTTTCTTTTTATTGATCGATTCTAATTGCATATTTGTTGGCCTTTTTAATAATTTGACAATTACAGGCCTTGGACGATCAGCTCGTTTCCCCACCCTGTAGCATTTAGTAATAGCTGCATGTGTTTCTTCTTTTATTAACGTATTTAATTCCTCGACTTCTTTTACATCAGCATCTTCATCTAGATTAAATAAGACTAATTGATCCTGTTTGCTAATACGTGCTGAAACTTCGTTTGCTAATATATTTAGTATTTCCTCACCAGATGATTTATCTTTAACTAGCATATCACCTTCCACAGTTAAATCGGCCAATTCGATCCATGGTTGAACATCAGTCTGTAATTTGTCTAGCTTCACAAGTAATGTCTCATTCTGTTCAACTAGATCAACTATACGCGCACTTAAAGTTTCATTATTTTTCACCACTTGCTCAAATTTTTTTGCATTCACAATTGAATCATTCTTCAATATGGACATTTCATTCTTCATCAATTCCATGGAGTTTTGAAGATCCATAACAATTTTTTCCATATCGGAATGCGACAAAATCGGAGCCATGTCAAACCGCGCGCGATAATCTCAAATTTATATCTTTATTATTTCAATTATTGGAGCAGATGGCTTTCGTTGCCAAATAAAAATTTATTATTATTATTATTATTATTACAAGCGCAGCCGTTTATGTCTTCTGAAAATGAGAGACGGAGGAAAAACGAAGAACTTTTTCAAAAGAACGTTAGTTTTTATAAATATTTAACATAATAATAATAAAAAATGTATTTGGCAACAAAGACCAATAGGCCCAACAGTTGAAATGATTAGGTACAAATCAAAAGTAGGATATGTAAAGTTGAATGTAATTGTGACTAGTAAAGTATAGAACCATAGGAGAGGAGGAAGTTGAGAAAGAGAAGTCCTTTCATCAACTACGTAATATATCGTTTTGATGTAATGGATATTCCATTGGGCAAGGAAGAATGGACTAGACAGAAGAGTCTGTACGCCAGTGTCGCGTGCAGTAATCACTGACTTCAGTTGAGCAAGGACACGGCTGATGGAAAGTGTTAAGTAACCAGCGTCCGATGAATGCCAGATGGTCCCGTAGGCTTTTTGAGTTTCCGAATGTTTACTGAAGCAAAAAGAAGAGATTTAGTAGAGCAGATTGTGGCATAGCTATCAATATTTGGATGCGGTAGAATGACAATGATAATAGAAATGGTATCCGTGAGTCATTATTTGAATTTGAGAATCAGAGGCGAATAGTAAGAAGAAGGTACTAGCCAGAAGATACTTCACGCTCCGAAACTTGATAATAGCCTAGGGATAAAAAAGGGTTATGGGTTAAGGAGAAACCAGTTTCGCTTCCAATCAGATGTCTTGCATAGGAATTTGTTAAAGTAGTGATTTTGAGTCGCCTTTTTTTTAAATTCGTGATGGGATAGGAACTTTATTTCCGCGGGAAGAGCGCTGAATACACTTGTGACTTTGGAAAAGAGGTAGATTTTATTAGATATAATGGGAGTGTGGTTGGATTGGATTGAAGAGTTGCTTTGGTTTGTAGCATTGTGTTGACTTCGATGAGCGAATTTTGATAGTGATAGTCTAGCTGTGATCTTATGAACGAAAGAAATGGCTCGTAAGTGACGGGTAAATTTTAGCGGAAGAAGGTTAGCCAGGAGTAGGCGTTCCTGAAAATTCTGGCTGAGGGAAGAATCGCTTTAAAAATAATATTTAATGAAAGCAACCAGAAAAAACAAACCTCATCACGAACATCAACAGCAAAGTCAGCAACTCTAATAATATCAATAATAATAATACAAATGTATTTCTATTAAGTAACAAGGTTAATATGGCCGGAAAATTGAGTGAATACACATAAAGAAATAATTGGATTATATTTACGAAGTGTGAAGGCTATATGATCACTGTCATATGAGAGCTTCTTTGATGTCGTATTTTCTATATTATTACAATGGTCACAAAATTTATAGAACTTTATTTCCTCATTGCTCTCAACAGCTTTCCTTAGTCTAACTGTACTAAGTCCTTTGGTCAACTGCTAGGTATCTTCACACTTAATGTTGCTATCCATATTATCAGTATAAGATTTATTACAAACTATTTATTAAAACATATTTCCAGCGCCCACTGACTCACTGAATGCTGAAGCATACCTTTATGAAAGTTAAGACCTTAAAATCAGAGAATGCAATTAATTTACGTGATACGATTATGAGATCCTTCCGGATATATAAATTGGAATAATTATTCGTAAACAATTCAATATGTTATTATCCAAACCTTGCCGTGAAAGATCTAAATACAGGAAAATAGATGTAACTTTATCAGAACAAAGCAAGGACGTACGTCTCAACGTGAATCTCTAAAAAATAGTTATAATTAAATTCAACTAAGACACCATAAAATTCAACAATTTAATTTAAGAAAATTTTGGAAAATTAAAACACTTCTAAAAACAACTTTATTTAAGAAACCAACGTTAAATTCAAATATCGAATAATTAAAATTGTTTTATATTTACTTCGGGAGTAATCCACCTTGACGTACACCCTCATCTTTATGGTGTTTTCTCTTACATGAAAGTAGTTTTCATTCCTAGATTTCTTAAAGACTTGAAGAACATGTTTCTCCGTGTTGTGTAGGTACTTAGCTCGGTTTCATTTCCACATTCTGTCGGTCTCTTTGATATATTGTCTTAGAATTTGATTGACTATTGCTCTTTTTCCCCATCCTTGAGTCAGATCTTGCCTTGGACTCTTTGTTCTTTGATAGGTAATGTTTCTCAGTCTTGTCTTACATCCATGTGAGCTGTAAAACGAAGCAATCTAGTGCTATTCATTTTTCGGTGCCATTTACTTCTATGAATGCATTTTATCATTCCAATTGACTTCGAATGGCTTCTTATAATACGGAATAAGGAAATTTCTTTTGCTCTCGTTGGTTATGCATAAATATGACGTCAGATATAAATCTGAAGTTACATAGCATGAATTATTGTTTTTGGTTGGAGCTAAGCAACTCACCTTGTCCCTGAGAAATTTTACAAACCAATCTACTGAGCTAGTGGCCCAATCAGAACAACTTTGACTGCCTTTAGTTAGATCTTTAACTAACATCAGTGGATCTCCAAAAATAAGCTCTGCTTTGGATAGTGATGTGTTTTTATCTGTTTCGCATCATATTTCAAATTAGATCCTCCAGTGCATCGTAATGCAGCCTATAGTTCCCTGTGCAGTTTCTCAACCATACTATTAATACTAGGATTGTATGCACTTATGTGCCTCACTTCAATCCCTATTGAATCTAATGAACTAATAATGAGTTTAGACATAAGCTTATTACCACGATCACTAGTTATATTTACCGTTACATCATATTGGGACACTCAATCATGCTAAAACATAAGTAGAACGTCCTGGTGAACTCATGTGAAAATATATCTCTGACCAGAGATTTCTAGAATTTCTAAAATATCGACGTGTACATACATAAGACGACCAGCTCGTACGCCTATTTTTAACTTCAATCTTATTATGCCGCCAAACTTTACAAATTTGACCCTGGGCACATGTTATTCCTGAAGCTCTTATGCCTTTCGACATCTTTGATCATACTTATCTATTAGTACAAACCTGATAGTTACTCTAATGTAAGGGTGACCAAATTCATGAAGCTGTTGGATTACTTTGTACATTTATTCCAACAGTACATAATAGCCTCTGGAGACTTCACAGAGTAACCGATTGTCTCCAAACATCTTGCGTGTGTAAGCTGATTTCTGTGCCAACTCATCAACTAATGGATCAAAATTATGCACTTCCACCAATTGTTTGGTAAAATCATTCTAAAATGCAATAGAACCAACGAGTGGCTCCGACAGGATCCGATCTATGTCTGCTACATGTGGTTTGTTGAGAGTGTCCGCCGACACATTCTCTTTTACAAAAATATGACAGATGATGAACCCAAATTCTGCTAGTCGAGTCATGTGTGAATTTACTCGCAGAGAATAAGTAAACCTGTTGGTCCTAATTAGTATAATTATTACCAGTCAATACTGTGAACTGATGTCTGTCAAAGTATTGCTCAAATTGCAGCATTCCAACATAAACCACATTTCCTTCCTTTTCAAGCGTGTTATAACGCTTTTTACGATCATGTAGTTTCCATTTATAATATCCTATTAGCTTAATAATACCATTCTCTCTTTGATGTAGCACTGCCCCAGTGGTTATATCGGAAGTATCTATGACCAGCTCAAACGCCTTAGTCCAATTCATAGATGCTAATTCAGTTATTACACTCAACATTTTTTTCGCCCTTTGGAATTTATTCTTGCCATCTTGGCTAAAATTGATAGGCCAGGACTACTTAATCCTACTCTCTTCATGCACAAAAATATGGAGTTAATGTTCAAAAAATTCCAGCTAAACCTTGTATAAAACGACGGTAATAACTAATCATTCTCAAATATTTATACAGTTTGGATACAGTTCGGGGCTTCGGCACCTCTTTGATCACCTGGACCTTACCTTCCAAAAGTTTAATTCCCTCCTTAGAATTGGATCGTTTAAGTGATTTTGCTGTTGAACAACCAACCTGACTGTTTTCTGGTTTGACAACTAAACTATATTGTTCCAACTTTGAAAATATAGTGCACGAGTGTTTCCGTTTTTCTTCCCGAGATTGATTACGTATGATGATATCGTCTATGTACACGCAAGCTAATGGACAGCCCTGAGGAACTTCCTCTGCCAGACGCTGGAATATCTGACGCATAATTTAGTCAAAATGGCACGTCTACAAATTTCTTCCTCCTTTAATCGCTGAAATTCTTTGATAGCTACCTGTTGCTTATTTTACGTCAAAAGTTGAGCATTAGGCAAACATTGTAATGGTGTACCTAACTCGATTTAGTGTTTCATTCCTGTTTTCAGCCCATTGCAGTTGGTATTGGATGGCAAAAGCACTGCTAGTTGCTTCTCAACAACTAACAATAAGTCATTTGAAACGATGGGTCTGAAATAACCACTGAGGTCCCAGTCTTAGTATATGTCACTGCCTCCGTACTTTGTCCAATAGTCCGGGTCCTTGTATTTCACGCCAGATTTAAATGGATAAAATCATTCATCCCAATAATGTTGTCTTTTATAAGCGGCAAGAATATTCCAGGTAAATGACGATTTATGCCCCAAATTCACCGACAATTCTTTGAAAGCTTTTATTGTAAATGGATTTCCGTTGTTGGCCCATAGTTGATATTTGAACTCGAGGCAATATATTTCCAGCACATCAGGTCAAACTATGCTCATCTCGGCACCCGTGTACGTTAAGAACTTTAAACCACTTATTTCATTCGTAATAACAAACTTCTTATTGTTATAGCCAGCAACGCCATCGAGATCTTCTTCAAAAGATAATCAAACCTTCTCACCGGCTCTATCTTCCACCAATGCTCGTGAGCCTGACTCCGATGATTTCAAGATATTTCTGATGCGCACTACTTGAGTTCTTTCATGCACCAAATCCCCTACGGCTTCTACTAGATGGAGTTCTTCTAGGTTTCCGGAGAGTGACGTATAGCTATTGTACGCGAGCTACCTTTTCATCGGAGACAACCAAAATGCGGAAAGATGCGTCCTTCGCCTTGACTACTTCCAATGTCGGCATACGTATAATGAGAAATACCACACTCGCGTGATCCATGAACAATATCACGTGATTCACCTCTCAGGCCTTTGGAAGTCGCTCGTTGATTACGAGAATGTGACCTAATTCTGATTGAATTTTCAACATTGTGTTTTACTAAACGCCCATCTCTTTAAAAGATACTGAGTTTACTCTTTATGGTCAGGATCCTCTTTGAGATTAGGCGGATTTCTTGTTCATGATATTAGCCAGATGTTACGGTATACACTTTGTTTTCTCTTGTTGTTACACTTCAGCCTATCCTCTAAACCTAGTTGACTACTCTTATCCTAATGTCTCTTCATCTTGCAGGCAATACTGCTACAAATATACTATTATAAAATTCTTGAGAGATATCAAACTCAGTAGCTTTGGCAAATAATCTGTCACAAAATTCAGATGGCAGTTAGCTTTCCGTTTTTCCTGACGTAGTAAATCAATCATTGTCTTAATTCTTTTTGGTTGGTACCTCCTTTGAAGGTCTTCACTAAAAGCTCAAATAAATTATTTGGTTTATTATCCATGATATTTCTCCTAAATCTGGACAAGTTCCACATAATTTTTTTGAAAATGATCACTAGGCCGAGACAAGCATCACTGTTGGGTCGGTAATCCTTTTTACTTAAATAAAAACATTTTCGCATCAGTATGGTTGTCTGGTCTGTACGTAGTGAAACTTATATTGTTATAAATATTGTTGCGAATGGTGCAGTCTTCATTTTTAGTAGATCTTTCCACATATTAGATCCTGGCGTGGTCGCCATCTTTAGTAGACGCTCTTTGGTCGCTACCATAAGAGAACCTCGTGATGTTAGAATAATATTTTCAATATTACTAGAACGATCACCAAATATATGACAGCTTAAATTCTTATTCCTATCAGCACATGCCCTTTGGCTAACTTTCCTAAGTCTTTCGGTCAACTACTCTGCATCCTCACACTTAGTTCTATTATCCATATTATCAATATACGATTTATTACAAAATATTTATTAAAAAAGTGTGCGAATACTCACCGCTTCACTGATTGCCGCAGTATACCTTTACGAAAACGAAGACCTTAAAAACAGAGAAATAAATCAATTTACCTGTGATGGTATTTTAGAGTTAACTACACAAAACTTGGTAGGATTGAATATTAGCAGTCGTTTTGAATATCCTAGCCGGAAGAATTTAATCTGGTTTGGAAATAACTTGATATTTAAGATATTTGTTGGAATTTTGTAGATTTTAACGTGAAGTAAGGGAAGTAAGAAATTTA
Organism: Eudiplozoon nipponicum; assembly: GCA_029291075.1. Taxonomy (NCBI): domain Eukaryota; kingdom Metazoa; phylum Platyhelminthes; class Monogenea; order Mazocraeidea; family Diplozoidae; genus Eudiplozoon; species Eudiplozoon nipponicum. The sequence goes on along the minus strand of JAQBSW010001987.1, from coordinate 3,381 downwards.
AAATTTGTGTCTCATATAGAACTTAAAGTTTATTATCTAATGTCACCGTAAACTATCTTCTTATTAGGTACGCTTTGTCAGTGCAGATATACATATATACATGATCTTCGCAACCAAGAATATATTAAGTTACAATTAAAACGAATTATAACTAGGTTGCCCGAATAAGTACACTAAAATAATGATAACAACAATAATATGAATTCATTTTTGCATTAAGCAAGGCTAACAACATTCTAGATAACCAAACAGAATATTTAAAACTAATTTCAAATTTTAAACCATTGTGTTACCAATGAAGAATATTGAAGAGATCAGTAAAATTAAAATTAATTACAGAAGATTTTGTTATACAGACTATCAAAATATGCACTCAAATATGCCCAACACAAATGAGACGATATTTTAAAAATTGATATGCTCTGACACAATTGCATAAACAAAGAATACATTGGTGAATAGTTATAGCGTAAGTGCACGGGCTATTATTTCATTTTTTCAGTTTTGATATAAGTCAATAAACACAAATAACGCAAACTTGATATAAATATTATAATTAAATAAATTTCATGGTACAGAATACTATATGCCAATTTATTTCCCGACGATATACTAGCATTTAGAATATATGGGTGTTACCTCGAAGGAAGCTTTTAAGACCCAAATTCAAAAAGAATGGAATATCTTAATTTATACTTCATAACAGACACTATGTATATTAAAATAGTGTGTGTGTTTGTGTGTGTGTTTGTTTTGTGAAACATGATAACAGCAAATCCGTAGCGTGCTTCCGCTCCAGTTCAGACTCAATTCCCGACTAAGCAAATATCATGCTGCAATTCGTTTACCCACAACGTTTCATAAATCACTTACTCATTTTAATTACTTAAAAGCAATATCTGGCAAACACGCGTGAAGTATCCACAATTTGTCGCGCAATTTCAGACATATATTCTCTATCTGATTTCACAGTCATTTTAATTGAAATTTTCTTTTAATCTGGTTATTAATTACTTTATCAATGATCTGTAAAATTTAAATGATTTATGAAATCTCTGTACTGGTTTCAATGAAATTAAAATATTTGCATTATGATAGTATTGTTTATTGGAAGTCGTTTGATAACATATATATTTTAATGAAGTCGACTTATACTTTCTTGCAAGCTTCAATGCACGAGACTGAACGTGTTTGAACGAGCACATTTTGTAATACAAATATGAAAAATATACCATGGGTATATTTATAATGTATGAAAAGTTTTACAATATAGATAAATTTTAATATTTTTATTTGTATTTAACAAATAAAATATTGGATCGAAATTCAATTTATTACTATGTTTCGTGGGCTATTTTGAACGAGAAGTCAATCGAAGTTACTTTCTTATGAAGCAACCTATATTTCCTCATTTAACACTTTCTTATCTATTATTTATCTGTAATAAATACAGGTTTTTGGCTTTTTTATTCCAATTTCTTTTTCTCCATGACTGATGATAGGTTTGCCACGTTTTGCGTCATGTGCGATACTTTGAGATTAGTATTTATGGCGCACTTGCATGACTAATTTAAAGAATTATGGCAAACGTTTTTTGATTGCCCTGTGAAATGAGAGAATTTAAAGCAACATTTATAAATTACTTCATTCTGCCTAGTTAATAACAATATCATTAATATTTACCATTATTGTCATTATTAAACAATGACAATTAAGGTGATATTTAGACATAGATCGAGGAGCGCTATTTTTTAAAAATTAAATTTAAAATTCTGATAGTTCTTGTATATATTTAAATAATTTTTGGCTGAAATTTTAAATTTATCGCTATGTAACAATTTCTTAGGGAGATTTTAAAATACAAACTGAAAAACGTAAATTTGATTTAAGGTTTTACAAAACGAAAATCGTATAATAAGGCTAAACTTCCAGTATTATAATAATGATGAATGCTGTTTACGTATATTGAATTGCATGAATTCACTTTAAATACAGCAGTGAAAGACTTACTGTGACTTGAATCAGTGAATATCATTTATTGAAATATATGCATAGATTGTGCAACGTTGATTGCTTGTTTATCTCATCAAGTCATTCTTTCATACAACTTGCTTAACTGATCGATCACCTGTTCCTTTTTAAATTGGTTAAAACATTATTTATGCACAAATTTATGCCATTTTTTGTTTAGTTGTACAAAAATCCGAATATAAAAATTTTTCTCAATTCATGTGTGTATCATTTGATAATTCTTATTTTAAAATTTTATGAGGGAAATAATAGTCAAATATTTATATTCATAGTACTCTTTCCATGTGCAAAATATAGAGAAATTATATGAGGTACAAGAAATGTTTCATTACATGTATTGAAAGGCCAAACAAAATAGAAAAAGGTAAACTTTGAGTAAGTATTTAGTTTTCCTTTACTTCAAACTCTCTCCATGTTTACATTTTTCTATTTTGTTTGGCCTTTCAATTTATGCATAAATACAAGTTAGTTTGTAAATAAATGAGAAGAATATGAGAAAGAAACGGTTCTTATATCTGATAAAATTACTTTTTATTCTTGCACATGGAAAGGGCACTGTGAATTTTATGAAGGCTCGCATTCAAAAAAAAATTTTCAAATCACTTTAATTAACGTGTTCCGTAAATGTTTCTCTACGCAAATGTGTAATATTTGATTTTTTATTTTAAAAGTGTTGCTTTTTTCTTTGGCTGCATTCGAAAATTAGTCAGGCTGTAAGTGGTATCTTTGTCGCTGCCGCACTTATTTCTTATTCATTGTTTCGCAATAAATATTGTAATGTATGATTTTGTTCATTGTTAGCTAGAAATGATCAATTTGACGAATATGACAGGCAGACGTTTACTGTTTGAGGGAAAATGTGCAGAAGCCGTGCCTGCAGCATTACAGTGCCTTAAATTTACAGTCAGCGCTCATGGACTGGCGAGTGTAGAACTTGTTTTGCCCTACTTGATTCTTGCAGAAGCTAGCATAAGTAAGCAGTTACGGAATGTAATTCTTATTGATTTTATAAATAAATCATAGAGCGAACCTATATATTTCAGCTCTCCAACTGCAGTTTCGTTATTAAAAGAAAATTAATATGTGCTAATGTGGGTGCTTTACACATCTTTCTTTTGGAAGTCCTTTTTACGAAATATTTCGTGGTGTTTCTTCCAGAAAAAACACTTTATTTACTAGGCGTATAAAGATTCTCCCATAATGTTTTTGCAATAATTCATAGTTGCTGTAAATTAACACTGAATGTTGGAAATCAAGCCAATAAGATCACACTTACTAATGGTTAGGATAATATTATCTAAAATTCAAACATATATTAACGACTTTATTAATTAAAATAAATTAACTTTA